>JANHFL010006261.1:225656-235970 GCA_032468155.1 Oxyrhabdium leporinum
CCTTCAAATCTACGCGGGAAAAAACCCGAAAAACCGAAGATACATATATATATATATATACATACACACACTTTGTTTCACTATATTCTCCAAGTTTATGCTATCAGATAGTCTTAGTACTATGTCTTTTTTCCAGTGCAGTACCGTACTATACCTTCAATCTTTAATTCCCAAACAGCTACAAGATATTTGTTAATATTATTCTAATTATAACCACCTTGGTATTTGCAGAGATAGAAAAGACATTTAAAGAGTTACGTGATTCCAGAAGGGAATATAAATTCTTCAGTAATACCCTGATAATCAGTAATATTCTGATAATCTCAATAATGCTGTCACATATGTTATATTGTAAAAAAAAAAAAAGGAAACGCTAACCAGTAAATGCTATAGAACAGTTACATGTACTATCTGCCGGAACTGAATAATCAACTAAAAAAAGAATTCAACAGAAGAGTAGTAGTGCACTCACGTTGCATAAATACATACTTATAAATTAGAATACACCTCTGGTTTATATATAAGTTTAATATTATTTATGTGTTTTATTATATTTTCAGTTCAACTAGGATGCATATGTTGATAATCAAAACTGAAGCTTACTCAAAGAGCAATTCAGAAATTGCGATGGGGACAATGTAATGGACTGTGAGAAGAACCTTAGGAGCCTGGACAGCTGTCTGACAAGAGAAAATTGGGTTGAAAGGAAAATGGGGGAGGAGACAGTGTCTTAGAAAGGACACTCCTTCATTTCTTCAACTGTAATGGAGGTTGGGAAAAGATGTACTTTCAAACTTGCAAGATTGATCTTGCCCTTCGAGACAGAAAACCGAAACCCATACTACTTTTATTGTAAGGTTATAGTAACAGAATTTTGCAAGTTGAAAAGCACTTCCTCCCTCGTCTTTAGTTTCCAAAGAACTAAGGATGGTACATTCTGAGATGCTTTCTCTTTTTCCATCCCTCTTTTGGATTCAGTTTTCATTTGCCTAAGCTGTAGGTCAAAGGTCCTCAAACTTTTTAAAAAGGGACCAATTCACGGTCCCTCAGACTGTTGGAGGGCCGGACCAGCTGGGTGGGTGTGACTAGGTGGTCATGTGACTTGGTGGACATGGCTAGGTGGTCATGTGGGTGTGGCCGATTTAGCAGTCCACTTTGACAATTTAGCAGTCCGTTAAACAATACACACAAATTAAACTTTAATTTGTTTTGCTCCTGAGGGTGTTTTATTTGTTTTTGTTTGCATGTTGCTCTTTTCATTGACTTTTCTTTTTACTAGATCATTTTTTAACTTATTTAGGAGTCTAGTGGTCCATTTCAGGAAACTGTTTTGCAGCAATTCTTCTCAGCCCCAGGGAGCTTACAATCAACTAGTAGAACAAACCAGGGAAGCCATTGCCTCTCCTTGTTTTGGGTGGGTGGGAGGCAAGGGACTCAGCTCAAGAGCTGGGCCTCCTTAGAGATGCAAAGGAGCAGGTTTATGCCTACTCTGGAAACAGGCACCCCCCAGCATTAACCTCCCGCATACTTGGGACTGTTCACCGGCCAAGTCCCCCAACCAGCATGGGCTCCTTTTGCTCTCCCTCCACTGCTGCTCAGTGCCAGAACAGACAACAAGGAAAAGGAGTGCTTCTCCACTGGGCTTGATTCCTCTGCCCCTCCCCAATAGCTCTCTTGCCAAGATAATGTGTTTCATTGTGGCTGAAGCAGCAGCCATGAGACCCAAGCAAGCCCCTCTGGCACAAGGGCCTCCTCTGCCTTCCTGGGCTGAGCTAGACTACCAAGTATAGTAGCCTGCCTGCTTAATTGGTGAGGGAAGGGAAAATGACGAATGACTACACTGGTCTGCCTTCCCAGAAAGCGCTGCCTCTCTCTCCCCCTCCCCACCCCCAATTTGGCTATTGAAATTAAGTCTGGCTTCCTCTCAGCCCTGCTCTTGATCACGGAGCCATAGCCTCAATCTGAAACCTACGAAGAGGGATAGGGGAGCACAGGAGATGTGCTCGCATTTTCCAATTAAGAAAACTGAAAATGTACAATGCTTTTTCAGAATGCTGCATCAAAAGCCTTTTCTTGAACGGGGAGGTGGAAAACCACCTTTACTGCAGGCCTCCTGCTTCCATGCAAGCCTGTCCACAGCAACAGCGACATCTACAGGGCCAGGAGGTTTGGGGGGGGAGGGTTCCTGTCAGAGACATTACCTCATTGCCACCTGAAGTAGGGGTGACAGGCCCCCTTTATCGCAAGGGCCTTCTGGAAGGGATCTGGCCACTCCAGCTCCCCTTTGGCATGCTCCCCGGGGACAGATATTAAACTCTGCCTGCCCCACTGGAACTGGGCAGTGAAGGGCGAGCATCCCAAGCAAAGTGGGGAGCGACGGCGGCATTCAGGGCAGGGGATTCGGCTAGTGCGAAGGGCCAGGGAGGGTTCTGATGCTGCCATCTCCCACGTGAACCCCTCCCCACACATGTCAGTCCGTCCACCCACCAGCATCACCTCTCCACCAGCCGGCCACAACTGCTCCCCTGCCGACCTGTGCCCTTTGGCTGAGCACAATGGGCGCAGAGTGTGTCTCCTTCCTACACGTGGAGCGTGTTACCTTTGTGCACCTGACTGCAGCGGCGGGTGCACGAGAGGGGTGCTTGGCCAGCAGGCCCTGCAGGAAGTGGGAGAGGGTGCAGCATTTCCCTGTCTGCTACCAGACCCAGCTGCACCCGGCAGGGCTTACCCAAAGGGGGCCAGGGTAGGAAGTGGCACCCATCACAAGGCTGGAGGAAGAGGGCCTTTGAAACCCAGGCACCAGTTTGAGCTGCACCCTGTCAACTCACCTGCTCGCACAGAGGTAAGCCCCTTTAACCCCGAGCCACGCCTTCCCAGAACGCCGGCCAAGCAGGGAATTTGGGTGCAACCCACAGCTCAGAACAGAGATGTGGGGGGGGACGGACGACTCCTGCAAGACAGAAGGCTGCCTTCAGTCCAGGCAAGGAACTGTGTCAGTCAGGCAGCACCCCGAAAGCGCTCTGGAACTGCTTCCTTGCAGGGCAAGGAAGGCTCGTCTCTCCCTGCTGAGCAGCCCCAGTGAAGGAGGCACGTCATCAGGAGTCTCTACCCCTGGCAGTTCCCGGGTGGTAACTCCGACGCCACTTAGCAGACCTGCCCAGCCCAAAGGAGACAAAGCGGCCAGCTAGAAAGGATAAGTAGAGGTGGTAAAGCACGCACAGGCCCAGGAGGAAAAAAACAGCCATCATGAGTGGGGAAAGCCAGATTCCTATCGGAGCCTTGGCTGCCAAGGCCCAGCAGAGGTGTGGGGGGGAGGAATGTGATTCCAGCTGGGCTTGGGTGGCCATAGCGCCAATGGGGATTCAGCTTTCCCCACTCGCAGTGACCACCTTCGGTTCCCTCGGCAGACAGTGTTTGCAAGCCACAACTGAGGCCAATCGCTCAGGCAACCAAAGCCCACCTCCTCTGCCGACGCACCTGCCTCCCCTCCCTCAGTTCTCTGAAGAGCCACTTGCCGGCTCTGGGTGCCCGAGGGAAGCGCCAGGTGGCTGTTTCAAAACGGGCGGGAGCAGTTTATGCGGTGGGCAAGCTGCGGCATACAATTGCTCCTCGGTTGGGGCGCCTCCCTGGGAATTGCTGCCTGGTCTGGCCTGGGTGCTTGGAAAAACAAGACAGTGCGTAAAGGGGAAAGGGAGAGGAGGAGGAAGGGTCTTACCCGAAGGCCAGCCAACAGATAAAAGCTGCAAGGCTCTGCCCTAGTTCTTTCGGGTGAGCCGTCCCAGCGCAGCTCTCTGGTCCCCGCCCACCCGCCGGCCCATGCCCTTTGGCTGAGCGCAGTGGGCACAGAGCATGTCTCCCTCCCCCACCATCAGCCTTATATTCGTGGGCAGCCACGGTGAACTTTGCAAGCTGGAAGGCTGGAAGGTAAGGCTGATGGTGTTCAGCCCCCTCCCCCAGCTCGCATCTCCACCTGGACTCTCCGCACCGCAGCTGCTGGGGGTGCCCAAGGACCACGTGGCTACACTGCCGGCATCGCCCCTAAGCCAGCCGGCCCTCCCCCGCCCACCCCTGGCCTGCACCCTTCAGCCTTTGTGGTGAACAGACTTTAACCTCACCCTTCGCCCTTACCTTTGCAGTGTGCAGACCCCCACGGGCTGGAAGATAATGGCGATGGCTGGAGGAGGGGTGATGCGGGAGGTGCAGCCAGACATGCAAGGAGTGGCTGGAGGGGCAGGGCGGGGGTGGGGCTGAATCACAACTGCACACGGACCGGATAGATTGAGTCGGCGGGCCATATCCATCCCACAGACAGTAGTTTGAGGATCTATGCTGCAGTTGTTCCTTCTGTCTGCCACAGTTATTCTCACAGCTCATTACAGACAACACCTGTACTATGATCAAATTCAAACATTGAACCAAGCCAACCTGCTTCTCAGTATACTGCTACAATTTAAAACTATGTTTTCTTCTGCTTTGCCTTAGAATCAACTCCCTACTAAGCGCAGAAATCCAGATTAAATCATCCATTAGGTTGTTTTTACTTCAATACAGATTCTAGAATCAGAATCTGCCTTTCTGTAACTTAAATCCATTATTCTGTATCCTGCATTGTGTGATGACATTATCACTGACCTTCCTTTAGTGATCTCCTTTTAAGTACTCAAATAATGCTATAATTCCCCTTCTGAGTTTGTTGAAAATTATGCACATCCAATGAGAGCCAGTTTGGTGTAGTGATTAAGGCATCAGAATACAAAATGGAAGACCATGGGTTCTAGTGCCCCCTTAAGAACAAAGCCAGCTGAGTGTCCTTGGGCCAATCATTTTCTCTTAGCCCTAGAAAGGAGACAATGGCAAACCACTTCTGAAAAACTTTGCCAAGAAAACCACAGGGACTTGTCCAGGCAGTTTCTGAGAATTTCACAGGATTTGGAAGAAAAAAAGCATGCTACAACTAACTCAATATGCTGCTATTGAAATAAATTAGCATATGGTGCCAATGTTACATTATAACTCACCATGGCTAAATCTTTTGTGAAAACAATCCCCTTAGCTAATGTTTCAAACAGTGTGATGCCTAAATAAAAATAATCCATTTGATACCAAACAACCATATTTCCAGAGGGAAAGCACATTCTACACATATATAAATCATTACACCCACAGATAATCAAGAAAATCAACAAATGTTCAAAAACCTGTCAAACTAGATGCCAGCAATTATTCAGAGTGATAGGGAGAAATCTCTATGGAAATAAAATTACTGGCAAACATTTGTCATTATCTTTCTATGACAAAGGGCAAGCTAACAGTAAGTCAGTGATATTACACATTTCGGATTACTTAAAAGGCTTTGTTTTAATTTATTGTTTTATGATAGGTAATAAAATAGAGAACCGTAAAACAAACAAAATGAAACAAAGCAAAAATATACACTAACCGTAACAATAACAACAAAAAAAATAGTATGCAAAAAGGAAGAAAAAGAGGTCAATTAGATTTAACATTTAACATTCACCCTGGCTAAGTGCTAAAAGAAAAGAAAAAATAAATTCTCCTCCCTCTTTACACATACGCGCGTGTGGGTGTCTGTGTGAGTGCGGGTGTGTATCACACACACACACACACACAATTCATATATATAAAAAAGTAGTCAACAGGTTGTGCTAAACATTACACTAATCTTCAAATCCTTGCTATTGCTCTGTTATTATATTTAGTGCGTAGAAAGTCCGCAAATGGTTTCCAGTCTCTTATAAAGCTGTCTGGTCCTTTATCTCCAATCAAAGCACTTAATTTTGCCATCTCTGCTAATTTAGTCAATTTCAAAACCCATTTTTCAACAGTCGCCATCTCTTTTTCTTTCCAGTGTTTGGCAAGTACAATCCTTACAGCCGTCACCATGTGAAGGAATAGCATCCCAAATTATTTTTTCAATTGACTTGTCCATTGTATCTAAAAGAAAAGCTTCAGGTTTCATTAATACTTGTATCTTTTTTTTTAAATAAAACCAAAAGTTTTAACTAGAGAAGGAAAAAAGGAGAAGGACTCTCAAGTAAGCAAAACAAATATATGTCATATGAGAGTCCTGTCTTCACTTTATTCTAATAAGAATAGAATACAAACTTCAATTCAAAGATAAAGAAAGGGTTTTCCTAACATTATTTCAAGTCAGACTTTAAGAAAGAAGCGTAAAGGACTACTAAGCTGTGGAAGGATGAGTAGAATTTATTTCTGTCTATTCATGGAGTTTTAATCAACTGGATGGCACTGGCAATTGATTTTTTTATTAAAAGTTTTACAAAAAGCACAAAAACTAACGCAAACTATTAAAGAGTTTAAAAAAGGTGCAGAAAGAACAAAAAGAAGCTTCCAATTTCCTCTGCAGTAAATGTAAGTATAATTGCAAAGTTATCTTACTATGATTATAAAAAAACACTCTTTTCTATTATCCAGTTTTTTCTACTCATCAAAACCACAAATCTTAAATGCATTTTGTTCTGTTTCATGCAAACAATCTATAAAGCGTTTCCAGTCAACCATAAATGTAGATATTGGGCTTTTTCCCCTCTAAGATAGCACTGGCAATTAAGGAAAGTAAATAATGTTTCACCAATGCTCCTTTCATCCAGTGGCCTAATGTTAATATGCTCCAAAGGTTTGGTAGATCCTTCAAAACTACTAAATATCATATTGAAGACTGTGAAGCATAGATCACAGCCTTCCCACTTGTAGCTGTACTGAATCAGTAGTCCTTCCATCCATAGAAGAGTTCTACTGAATATAACTCTGGACTCCCTGGTATTATATTCCAAATAATCCTAAAAATGGAATGGTAAGGAAGAGGTACATAGAATCTGCCAGAGTGTGCTGCCCTGCTCACTCACACACACATACACGTAACTATGGTTTAGTGAGCTTATTAATATTCCCCAACAATTCCCTTCACCAAAAAAATCCAGAACTGTCTCAATTAAGTTCAGCCACAAGCACACTAATGTTAGTCCACACAGCAATGGGCAGAGTCCGCAAAGCACTTGAAAGTCTCTCAAACAAAATAAATCCACCAGGCAAACTTAAATCCACAACACAAGACAGTTCATGAGGCAAGAAAAGTCCAGAGTTTCCAAGGCACAATTCAAGTCAAAACACAGTGTCAATCCAAAGCAAGGCAGGAATCACGACGACCAGAAAAAACTCAGCTAGGAAACAAACACATTGTTCCCAGCAATGCCTCCATCTGTCTGCTGTGATAAATAGCCAGCTTCCAGTGCAGCCCATCAATACAGGCGAGGCTTTCTTCTCTCGAGTAGTCTGGCTGACCTTCTCTGCTCCTTCCTTTTCTTGGATCAGGTACAGAAGGCAGCTCCTCCTTCTCCTCACTGACCAGCTGTAGCTGCATGTTTTCCCAACCTGGAGCCTCAGCCAAATCCCTCACAGACGGCTGCTCAGAGCCATCTTCAAGGAATCAGCTCATCCTCCCCTGAGCTGACATCTAAATCTAATCTTTGGAATCATCCAAGGGAGTCACCACACATAGATAACCATGACTCCAATTCTTACTCCTGTCACACAAGGGCTGACAGGGCAGGCATGCGCCAGATCTCCTCTATTAAACAATCTTGTCTAATGGGACCCACAAAGCTTGCCCTTTTTGTTGGAATTCCACCCTATGAAATGGAATACCTCCTAAGATACGGATGACCCTGACCCTGCAAGCCTTTTATATGGCACTGAAGACTTGGTTCTTCCCCTGGGTACTAAGCCAGCCTGTTAGGCAAACACATTTTGACATTTATCGACAAAGATTCTCAGTCATCCACATAAAGTTGTCTGAAGGGTGAGTCATGGCAACTGGACTTATTTTTCTTGTAGGTTTGAGACAGTTCAATGCTCACCCAAGGAGCTTCATCAGTCAGAGTAAGTCAGGTAGAGAAATTTCACTGACATATTGCAACACCCTTTAGGGAGGAAACCAGAGTTTGGTGCAGGAGGTGTTGGTACATTCCAATGACTCTCTGGCTAACTAACTTTGTCTGACTGACAAAGCTGCTTGGATGAGCAGCGAAACATCTGAAACTAACAAGAAAAATAAGTTCCGTTGCCATGACTCAAACTTCAGACATTTTGATATTGTGGTTACATGTTTTCTGAATCTCTCAGAGTACCATATGTTGCTTTTAAATTATTATTTTTTATTATTTTGAATTATTGTTAGGGTGTGTGTCAAATGGAGACCGTATAAATAAATAAAATGTTCAAATTACTTAATATTGAACTACATAAATTAAATTAAGTGTACTAGATGTGTATTCAATTTAGTTTATATTTTGCTCTTCAATTGGAAATGAATTCTGCATTAGGGTAAAATAGCAAAGTTATGGATGAAAGATTATCTTCTAATATCTATCTCTAAATTTAGCAGTCAGCAATAAATTCCATGAGGGGAAAAATGTGACTTAAAGCATAAGCTGCAAAAACTATCAGGCTTATACATTCTTCCTTTGTCAATTTCTTTCTATGCAGATAAATTTTAGCTTATCATCTCATCAACTAACTCTGTTTCTTGTTAAATCACATCATAATTTAAAAGGAATGTTTATTAATCTCGTGTAATATTAATTATGGTTCCTGAACTTCTCAGAAAGTTGCAGTTAAATAAAAGCAAAGGCTTCCAAGCTTCCTAATTACTTGGCAGTAAGAGAAGTAAATGTGCTAACATAAAACCAATGCAAGTTGTTAATACTCACAAACATTGCATTCAATTATGTCCTAGCATGATATGTAAAACAGCAGGTTACTAACAATATGTGATTCCCAAACTTACCTGGCAATTTGACACTGGGGTACCATGTACTATGAAAACTTAGCCAATCTCTTTTTAACTCACATTTATTATTTCTAACAGTCATGAATCACTCTTCTGCCACAGGCACACAATGCAATTTGTAGTGGACACCACAGAAAGTGTTTCCTAGCAACAAGAACAGGGTCCACAGACAATTTGCAGAGTTCAATTAAAAAAGAAATCTTCAACACTGTTCACAGTTTATGCTGTCTATTTAAATTTCAGTGGGAGTCCTCTGATTTTTACCCCCAAGACAGGAAAAAAAATCATTCACAACTAAACTCCATTCATGATTCTGTGGGCCTATTTAAAATGTAGTAAAGCTCTCTATGGCAAGAATTCAATACTGATACTCCATTCTAATCGGCAGAATTTAATTTTAGTCAGTCTCTTCACAGAATCCTGCTCACATTTTCATTTTTTTAAAAAAGAGGAAGATAAATTGATACAAAAATAAAGAAAACAAAATACTGGTGTAATCCAGAACTGGACTATTTTACCCTTTACAGCCCAAAATAACTTTACAATAGCATGAATTAATAATTCAAGTATAATAAATTATAATATCTTTATAAATACCATAATAAATAAGTAAAACTAAAACAGACTGCAGCCTATCTTTTCTTCGCAAGTATGTTTTTCTGACATTTTTTTCTTAAAATTTCCTATTCAATTAAAACTGTACAGCCACCATACTTTTTCAGTATAGTATAATATTGTTAAGAAAACGGATTCAGCCTTCACGTAATTTTCTTATTTGATGTCTAGACTTCTCATATCGGAGATGAAACATAATTTTGTTTGGGCAAAATGTCTACATATGTTCCATTTAGGGATGTACAACATTGTTCATGTCCAAATTTAAAGACACAGCAGTTGGTATCTTATGAATTGTGTGTTTTTTTTATTCCAGGTGCAAGCTGAAATGCAGTTGTTTTAGACAAAATGTTTTAGGTGTTCTATTCTATTTTAGCACTTAAGATTCAATATTGTCTCTTTCCAGGGCTCCACTGACAACTCATATCTTTGCAGCTCAACAAGCACAAAATGTTCGGGGTTTTGTTTCTGCTTATTGGAGGAACAATTGTTTGAGTTCTGTTGTGTGCATTCCTAGTCTAGAAACATCTCCTCAGTCTTGGTAGTGTCATGAACAGACCAAGATAGTGCTCCTGGGCAAGAGGATAGAAGTGGCTTGCTACTGCTTCTTCTGAAAGGTTGACTTACTACTCTTTACTACACCTTTGGCATTCCTTAGCGGTATCTTCTTCAAGGCTTAATCAGGCTCAAGCTTATTCCATTTCCATATTTAGCTCTTAGCCACGGGCTTATTTTTCACAGAAGAATCTATGTGACTCTATACTATGTCAAGATGTTCAGGCTTCCGGTGGCGACGAGGTGTTGAAGACGCTCCTAACGGACCGCCAGCTTCAGGTCAGCGTTAGAGTCATCCTGACAGCGAAAATTAA
>JANHFL010006261.1:244831-259973 GCA_032468155.1 Oxyrhabdium leporinum
TGAAGTTGTGAACCGCCCCGAGTCTTCGGAATGGGGCGGTATATAAATTCAAAAAATAAATAAATAAATAAATAAATTGATGTGTAAGATTTATACATATCCATTAAAGAAATCAAAAATGGTGAAAGATTATAATCCAATATCAAATTGGATGAGAACAGCACTACTTGACCTTAGCAATGTTAGACAAAGCTTTAGACGATAATAAAAGTTCCAATAAATCATTTGTCACTCAGACAACTTAGAACAAAGTACCAACTAAAATATTAATGTTGTGGAATTTAAAACATTATTTTCTAAATAATCATTGATTTTCAAGAAATAGAAGCATTCTGAGTTAAACACAATTTTGTCACATTTAAAGCAAGCTTCCCATATAACTTCTAAATATAAGCATAATTAAACAAATATATGAAACATAAATAGTTCAAAAGGATGAGAAGAAAACTACTAATGGATAAATGCAGTAATATAATGCTTTAAGATGTTAACCATTTATAACCACATGAATTATGAAATATTGTTGATATATTAATGCCAACAGTATAGGCACGCCTGTGTATCTTCATCTATCCATCTATAATTTATACTATAGTGAACCTTCCAGAAACTCATTTACAAAAAATCTTGGTAAATATTAGAAATCTGAGTTATAAACAAACTTCTAATGACCTTGCAGAAGCCATCATTGCTGTTTGAACAAAAAATATAATATTACCCAGTGATGACTAGCTGCCTAATGGCCTTTGGAAAAATGCTATTAAAGAAGAAGCAAGTTTCATTTGAGTGGAGGCCAATCCAAAGTACCAAAGATATTCAGTA
This sequence comes from Oxyrhabdium leporinum, assembly GCA_032468155.1. NCBI lineage: Eukaryota > Metazoa > Chordata > Lepidosauria > Squamata > Cyclocoridae > Oxyrhabdium > Oxyrhabdium leporinum. The sequence goes on from JANHFL010006261.1 coordinate 245,654, forward strand.
ATAATAACACGGGATGGTTAAATTTTGATTGGAAGAAGGAATTCTGTTAACACTTTAGGCCCAAGTCCTGTAGAGCTTCAGAAGACACCACCAGCATTTTGAACCGGTGAACTATTGAACGCTATCAATAATTAGTCACAGCCTGCCACATAAGTGTTATGCATTTGTGGTTATTAATACTTGCTATGGGTTCTGATTCTAAGAGTAATAGTAGCTGTGGGTGACAAGTTGAACTTGAGTCCAGATGGGTACTGATTTGGACAGCAATACAAGTCAAAATGGGACCCTTGGGAGAACGTCAAGCCCTAAATCACACCCCAGTTAAATAGGGCAGAGCGATAGACAATCCCAGGGGATTCAACAGATTTAAAATAGCATACAAGAACTGTTTGGTAATAACTTGCTATTTAATTATAAATTTGCCTCAACTACATAATCTGGGATTCTAGTTTATTGAGAGATGGAGAAACATTGTTTTGTTTGTACTTTTTTCACAGCATGCATTTTAAATACCATTATTACTTGCAGTGTTGCTGTTTTCTAAAACTGAAACATCCAAACCATGGTAACTTTTTCTTCAAAATTTCCTCCGATCCATTGATTATTTTTACAGTGAGCAAAATGCAAGTAGTATCCTATGTCCTGCATAATATTGTCAATATTCACTGTGAGCATAATTAGGGTAATTGTGTTAACAATGAATGTTGACAGTTTTGTTTTCAGTTCTTTTCTAAATGTTTCCCATCATAGAAGTGATTGTTTTTATAGCAGCTGAACACTGAGTTCTTTTCCACAAACTATCTACTGTAAGTTCATATTCTTTTCCTAGTCAATCACTACCACCAGCCAGGTTCTATCAATGTACATTGTTGATTCACTTGGCCAGGATACAATTTACCCTTGTGGTTTTTTTAATGTTCACTTCCTGGATTTGGTATTCTTTTTTAAGTCTATCCTTTTTTTTAAAGCTATCTGTTTATTAATAAATTAAAAACTGTTAAAACAAACAGAATAGACTTACAAAAGAATGTTAAACCCAGGAAGTTAACCAAAATCTTGAACTCAGGGACAAGCATCTGTCCCACCTTTTCTTCATTAGACAGATACATATAATTCATGACACCCCTTAATTCCATTATTTAAGTTTTGCTACATGGTTTATGCAAAAATAAGCATTAAAAACATTTTAATGTTGCTTTTAAACTAACACAGTATTTTAAAATTGTGTACATAGACCAGCTTTTTTAGAAGAATGTGCAAATAGTCTCATCCATTACAGCCCTCATTATATTAACTAGTTTTCTGATCAGTCTATTCTTAAATATTAATGTTATAGCTCCTAGTCTTTTATTTCTTATTTGCATTCAGTATTGCCTACACATATAGCTCTTGTGTAGCTTTGCTTTGCTTTTTTGTATTCATGCAGATAACATGTTCATTTTTTCTGATGACCACTCAGCTGAATACTCCATCCAAAGGAAAGAAAACACAAGTGTTTCACTTTTAATCTGCAGTCGTCCCCCCTCCACCTCCCCATCTACTAATGTCAATCTCAGTGCTATATGGGAATAGTACCTCTTCCAAATGATGGGTTAATCAAAGAGGAAAATTATGGAATTGTTGTGTTACTATGACTGTTGTGTTAGGCTGCACAGGAAAGAATAGGGATGTACTAGTGCAAAATACCAGCTAATTGCCACAATGTTCTAGGCATGTCGACTGCTGGCATACAGCCAACATCTCAGCTCTCAAGCTAAAAATGGCTCTCTATTTCCTTGTTCTAACAATTTCTTAGAAGTTGCATTATACTCATGCTGTGACATTTGGTTTATTCGGGTTTATCTTCCTGATCTGCAATATTAAAGCTAGATGAAATTTTAATGTTGTAGGTCTACGTGACCTTTAATCACTTATTCTGAAAAACTTACATTTGTTTTCTTACTTAAACTTTCCCTTTAGCACTTCTCTCTGAATTAAGATACAATTATGTTCCCTAACAATTTCCCATTTACATGTAAATAAAAATTGCTAACAGTCCCACCATTTTCAGTTGGTCCAGCAGCATGTGTATTTTATACTCTGCATAAGCCGAGAACCAATTCTTTAAGATACACATTTTTGGTATCTAAAAGTTTAATACTTAGTGTGGAGGGCATTTTTCTACTATGTGAATAGCTAAGGCCACTTTAATTAATGACTCTAATATTTATTTTGGAAGTTGGTATATTTTAGCTTGGTAATCATCTTTCAGTAATTCTCCAAAAGGAATTTGATTTCTGATTATTTAAAGTTCTTTTTAATGTACGATGTTATAACCCCAAAGTTTCCTTCCCTTTCCATCATTTGGTCATATGAAGATGACCATATACTACCACTTTTTACATTCCTCTATGTTTCCATCACATGGAAGATATTCAGATAAACAAAATGAAACTTCTTCAAGAACTACTATCTCATTTTTATCTAAGATGCTTCCAAAATTAAAACATATATATAAATATAGTACTCTTTCCAGATTATTTTTTTTAGAATCTACATTTTCTCTTACAAACCTTTGACTTCCTTGAAAGAGTATCATAGATTACTATTTATTCATGGTTTATTTTAGTGCATCCCATCCCATTCCATCTTGAGCAATGGAAAACATTTTCACCCCACTGATTTAACATATTTCTGTCCAAAGTAAAAGCTGTTTTGGGCTCGGTTTCCAGTCCAATTCAAGTGCAGTCTGTATTTTTCATCTGTTCAGATTGTTTCCACATATTCCTCAGTGCCTAACAAATCTTTCCACCCATATTTTTATTATCTTTGCCATGAACTCATGTTTTACCTCCAACCCATCCACATATCTTAGTTTTCAAATATCTCATGACTATATGAGCATTAAGATGGTTTGGGAACAGATATCCGTCATAACCATTGAGTCTAACTCTACATTATTTATAGGATTCTCTAATTTATACATTTCAACTACAGCCTTTCTTTATATTTATATATATTTTTCTTTATATATTTTTTTCATATTCCAATCGAAAAGGGGGCAAGAAAGTGTAAGTAAGGGAGTAAAATCCAGGAAGAAAAAAACTTTTCTAGTACAAGTTTCTAGTACAAGTTTCTCTAGAACTGATCCAAAAGCATCCAAAGTAAAGTAGAAAACTGATAATCCATGAAAGGGAGACATAAAAAGCAAGGCAACGATTAAATTTGAGGATGCCTCCCAATTCATCTGATTGACAAATGAATTACAGAGTCGCAACACCCTCTTCTGGTCACGAGGCAACAGAGCACGTTGTCCATGATAGCTTCGGTAGCACATAAAAGAGACTTAAGTTCTTAAGATAATTTTAATTTATACATGCCCTTGAAGGCCCAAGCACAGGACCTTAAAAAAAAATAGGATAAGAAAACGCTGAGCCAATATATTTTTTTAATTGTAAGCAACCCAAAGTCATTGAACGAGATGGGTGGCTATAGAAATTGAATAAAGGGAAAGGAGTCCCTGCGGATTTTACTCTGCTAGTTGTTGCCTACTATAGGGGGCAGTGCTCATCTCCATTTCAAATCCATTAAGCCACTGATGTCCAAAGACATTTCCACGGTCATGTGGTGAGCATGACGTCACAGAGCGCTGTTATATTCCCACCAAAGTGGTACCTATTTATCTACTGGCATTTGCATGCTTTTGAACTTCCAGGCTGGCAGCTGGTTTGGAGATGGGCGCTTACCCTGTCGTGTGGGGCTCGGGGCTCAAACCTAGGCTGCCGGCTTTCGAGCCAATAAGCCCAGTGTCTTAACCACTGAGCCACCCCATAGAAATTGAATAAATGAATAAAAATAAATACCTAAAAACATGTAGATAAAAATTTCCAGGGATTGCACCAAGATTCTAAACCATTCGGGGTTTAATCTGCAGTAAAACATGGGCTATTTTCTGTGTATTTGACTGTGATCTTTTTTTCTTTTTAAATATTTATATTTTACAATATTTATAATCCATCCAAATTCCAAAGGACTCCAAATATCATCAAACTCAAACAAAGAGAAAAATTATAAAACATAACAAATAATTAAATCAAAGTCGGTTTCAAAGAACCAAATTTAACCACAAAAGAAATCCAAGATGAAAACTCAAGACAGGAACTCCACATCATTTAGCTGGAATGGAAATCATATTGAAATTAAAAAAAGAAGTTTTAACTCAATTCCGATTGTAGTAATATGCCACACAAATAGTATTTATGGGAAGGATTCTATAAAGTGGAGCTGCTGCAGAGAATGACTGTAAAAAACCCAAGTTTTTGGTTTTGCTTCTTTATTCTTTTTTACTTTCATTTTCTTTTGCTCTATTTTAAAACAATAATTATAAAAACTCAGAACCAGCTCTTAAATTCCATATCAGGACATACAGAATATTTTGCTGTTTCCAATATTCTAGGTAGATAAATAACTGTATCACGCAAAGAGCTTAAGGAATAGTGGTGATGTCTATGATAACAACTATGTTTTACATAGCCAGATTTCCCTAAGTATGTATTATGCATGTATGTATATATGTATTTATTTATTTTATTCAATTTATTTGCTGTCCATCTCGCCGCAAGGCAAATCTGGGTGGTTTACCACATTAAAAGTGATAAAACAGTTACAATAATGCAGAATACAAAATTATAATTAAAATAAATTATAACTATTAATGCCATTCCAAATCCAGGAAAAAGAGCTAGAATATTTTTTTGTTCTTTGACACCTTTTTCCAGCAGTAAAATAGTAAATGTAAACAAAAACAAAAATAAACAAAGCTAATGCTTCTTCATAAACCAGTCACACTTTTCTGAAATTAACGTTGTTTAGGATAGGCCAACTTTCTTCAAAAGTAACTACAAAGGGCAAAACAAGGGGCAAAACAAGTCATGGGAAATTCTTAATTTCATGGTTCACTATCTTTTCCCTATTCTGCTTCCACTACACACATTTTTTGAGAAAACAACATTGCAACTTGTCATGCCAAAATTCAGTCTCCATAATTACAGATAACAGAAATCTCCAAGGAGAATATGAGAAAAAGTACGGTTTCATTGTTGTCAAAGTCCAACTTTGGTACCAAGAAGTTGGATGCTGTTATCTCAAAATGAAAAATTGTTTCATAATATTGAGGTGTTAAGAAAAGAATATCCAATTATTAAAAGTTCTTTACTGTTTGTATAAAAATATGCATTTTTCTAATTCACATGAAAAGTTTATTAAAAACTGATGCAAAGTAAATCCCAGCATTTGCAAAGGAAAAACAGATCCAAGGAAGTAATCTCAATTGTAATTGCTTTGGGAATGTGCAAACATACTGTAAGTCAATAATCCTATCTTGAAAAAAATGGATGGGTTTATTATTATATATAAGCCACTTCTCAAAGTCATCAACCTTCGAAATAAGGTATTTATTGTCAGAACTATAAAGTGGGAAGATTTATTGTAACACTTTGAACAGACACACGTTTGAAATGCAAATAGTTAGATTAACAATTCAACAGAGATTTTTATCCCTTGAAATAGATCCCTGAAGACTGCTTGCATAATCTGAAACAAACGGGGTCTCATTCTACAACTTTGCCTTCATTTTTAAAGAACAGTTTAGTCTATGCAGAAAGGTTAAAAATCTACTGGTACTGCTGGGGTAGCCAATTCTAAGTCATGGAGTACAGAAATGATATTTTCGTGACCCAAAATATAAACCAATCAATAGTAACACAGTTTAGCTGAAAGGAAATGTTTTATTTCTTGTAAAGAAAATCTATTCTTGCTCTAATTCTACAACAGACTGATAAACTATTCACTTACAGAATGCTCACTGCCCATACAAAACCTCGTTTCCCCTCACCAAATTAATCTCAATCATTTCTCAACAAGCTAGATTAGCACGTCATGTCATATAATTAAATGAAAGTCGTATTTAGCCTGAATTCAACTGTTGGATATTTCATACATGTGTCCATATAGTTTTCATAATAAAATTATAGAAGTAGCTTACCACTGCCTTCTTTTGGGATGTTTGTTAGATTTCCAAATTGGACCAACAATCTTGGAATTCCCAGAGGGTCCTCTAACTAAGTTTTAGCCAAGACTGACCCTAACTTAATTTCTAAAATAATCCAAAAACTATTCGATACAGATATGGAAAAGTTAAGTGCCATAGACAGTATATTGATCTCTATGAAGGACTCTTCCTTCTTGGGAAAGCCAGATTTTCATGTTACAGTAGCAATAATTTAAATTGTCTTTATACAGTTTAAACTATTTATATGTTTCTAAGATTGTCAGTCATCCTGCATAATTTATGTTCAGAAAGGTAGAACCCAAGTCAAAAGAAAACAAAACATTTAAAAGTGACATTTTGTCTGTTATAAAGACTATTCTTATCTCCTGTTAGGCAATTATATTCACCTTCATAAGGCAACTCTCTGTAGGGGGGATAGCTTCCATGAATAAAAGAAGGGAAGGAAGGAATTATTTGCAAAACTATGTCCTTCAGTTATACCTACATCATGTCAAATGCCACTATATTCCAACCATATAGATCTGATTTGGGTGGAGTGGAAAGGAATGTGAGGAAGAAAATGTAAAATCAGCACAAAGCAACTCCTCAATTTCCATTCACAGAATGCAAGATTTGACAGACTTCATTAAATAAAGCAGGATATCGTTAGATACAATTCCATTAATTCTTCTTAACTTAGTTAACAATGATGCTGTAATGTTTTAATATAAAACAAATAGCTCACCAAAATACCACTAGCAAATAGTTATCACAATATTGCCAGATATATAAATCATGCAGCCTTTCTCAAGAAAAGGAAGAATTTGAAATTTTGAGAACTGAAGAGTGATATCATAATTTTTAACTTTCAATAGCATTATTATTACAAATTAAATTAATCTTACATCTTTCCTCTATGGAATCTCCTAGGCCAAATTATTCATTCACCTATTCTAATATTACAAATTGTAATATTTCAATGCAGAAAACCTAAGACAGGGTACATCAATAAACATTTCATGTTTTACTATATCATACTACAATTTTATTCTACTCTCCAATTCTACCTTTTCCTTCCTAGAAATCCTAGAAATAGCTTCCTATCTATATCAGCACTAAATTGCAACCAGTCAATTGGACATGCTTTGTGTGACAGTGTTTTGTGTGTCCAAATTTATATCTGCATATGGATAAAATACTGCATATATTACCTGCATATATTATTTCTCACACACAAATCTGATACTGCATAAACATTTACCAGTAGATAAATATATATAGCTGAGTTATTAGTCCATGATTTTGGGTTGAGTCACACCTGAGTCTCACTCTAAAATTTGCAAAATGATTTGATACCTTGCAGAAACAAAGTTCTGTACCAGCTCATCTAATATCCGGTTATTTTTCAAGTCAGGTCCTGTGGCTACCTGTAAAACAACAGAAATGTTCAAGGTGGTAATTGTATACTTGGCTGTTACCGGTCTCTTAAATTGTCTGTATATTAATTCCCACATATGAAGACATAAACATGAGATCTACATAGTATTTGCTGAAAATGCTTAAACTGAAAAAAAAATGAAAAATGTCTAGAGTTTAATTTATAATTGAGGTTTTTTTGCATACACTTATTCTTTTATGTAAGTGATAATCCTCTTCCTTGAGCCTTTAGTTGCTTTATATAGAGCCAAACTTCTATTGTTCTTTAGAAAAAACATCACAATACATGATGTTGAAAATATAAAGACAGAAACAAAGTTACTTGCTCCAGATATATACACAAAGCAATTTTTGAAACAAGCAGGACAAGTCAAGAGAGATTGACAGCAGAATATAGAGACTTCCAACTTCCCAGAAGAGTGTACAACCAAATTCATCCATTTAGACATAGAACTTGAAAGGAAGACATATCTTTCCAGGGCTTATTAAAACCTTTCGTAACATCTTTCATACAGACTATTGTTTTAAGCACAGCATTAAAACCTACCAATTCAAAAGCAATAACTAATCCAACATAGTTGAATGTAACAGCGTGTAACAGAGTTTCTTTTCATTTAGTCTTTTTAGGAACATAGTTTTCATTCTATACATATAATAGATCTAGTATTTTCTTCTGAATCATTATTTCATATGTGCTACATGGTTCCTCAACATGAAATTGTATTCTAGAGAACATAAATGTTTATTAACAAATTTGGTTTACAAAACATTGCAACAATCTTTGCAGAGAAACCTTAAATATTCACAGGCTACAAAAATGAATAAAATACCTACTTTCCTTAACCTGGGAAGCCTCTATATGTTTGGATTCCCAAATTCCAGGAATAGTCATGCTATTTGGAAAAATCTGGAAACTGAAGTCCACATATCTAGAAGGACAGTCTAGATACACAGATTGAGAAAAGGTGATTCGCAGCTAAAGCTAATTATTTGAAATTTAGACAGGAAGCCACATAAGCAGATTGGAATTTCGAAAATGACTCCCAAATTGCATGCTCCCATGGAAGATTTGGAAGAAAAGGCCCCGTAATTCCTCTGAAGCTGATTAAATCAGTATTATTTTCTAATATCTATAAAATAGAATAGGCCTCAAATTAAATTTCAAATATTGCATGCAGGGAAGAGAACGCAAGTCTCATTAATGTAACTGTATATCACTATAATTACAAATAAGTTGATAGCAGACTCTGCTGAACAATTAAGTTTGCCTTTATTATTATGGTTGGTTACACAGTCAGCCACATGTTCAGATTCGATTGCACATTTTTATTCACCTATCAAGTCATTCCTAAAAATCTGGGATAGGCAGATGCTATTGTTTAATAACATATAAGCTTTTTTCGAGTAAAGCTGCCTTTTGCAATTGACTGGTGGTGATTTTGTCAATGCCGATTGGTATTAAAGTGGTGCTCCACATATTCTGAGATTGCACCAAAGGCACCTGTGCCAAGATAATTCTATTTGCATATCTTTGTATTTTGTGATTTTTTTCCTTGGTGGTCTTGTTCTTCAGCTTCTTTTCTTTCATCTGTTCTAGCATGCTTAAATCTGAAGTTAGTATGTTGATCTTATTCTCCAACCTAATCTTCCATTTTTGTGGTGTGGTGTACTGTTGGCTATTTTTTTGTTTGTTTGTTGATTTTGCATCCAAGATCTTCAGTTATAACTGCAGCTGTACAGTTGGTTTGTTTCTTACAGTAAGCTGGTGCTTATATTTGATATTACAGTGTTGGTATATTTTAATACTTGTGCCAGCTGTTTCTGTGCAACACGTTTTAATGCAGGCAACTTTTCTCTGGTGTTTTTGTGTCATTCTACATATCCAGTTATTCTTTGTTTCAATCCCTCTTATTTTTTTAGTTAGAGGGCTTTGCTCTTTCTGAGAAGATACTGGAAAAGATGTCTAGTTGGGGAAAGAAAATGATTCATGCTAGCTTCCTCTACTCTCAACTCTCCCCCCAGTTGCCTCTACAGTCTGAGCTATTTCTGGCAAGGCTTTGATTTCTTTGCTCTGGGTATACTTTGCAATTCTTCCAGTTCTACTTCTGCAAATATTTTATTTTATACTATCCATCAGTTTTGACCTGCTAGACTTTGTTCTGTTATTTTTGATTCTCGATGATGTCCTTTCCTGAATTGGTGCATTTAAAAAAAAAATCTTCTTCTCTTTGGACTTGATTTGTAATTAAGGTAAAGGTTTCCTGAAGATCATCTCCAACTCTAGGGTGTGGTGCTCATCTCCAATTTCTGGCCAAGAAAGTCAGCATTGTCTGAAGACGTTTTCCCTGGTCACGTGGCCAGCATGGCTACACACCAAAGGTGCATGGAGCACTGTTACCTTCCCATTGAAGTGGAACCTATTAATCTACTTGCATTTGCATGCTTTCAATCTACTAGTTGGGCAGGAGCTAGGAAAGAATTTGTAATAGCAGAGCATTATTTGTTTTCTATCTTCAAATATTTGAAAGCAACTTTTCTTCCAATAGTCCTGCACCTGCTGGCTCTGATTGCTCAGTCAACAATCCTGAGTCCTATAGTCCACTTCTCACCACATGTCCAGAACACCTAGCATGTCCCTTGTTGACCTAGGCAATTCAGTATAAGTTTCTGTAAATTACGTCTCACCATATTGTTTTTGGGAGAGGCACTCTTCTTCTGGCTCCTCTGATGAGACCTACCCAATATGGTTGAATGTCTGGCATAGGTTTCATCTTCCTCAGAGCCCGCATGTCCACAGCCACATCAAAGGATGGAGGATTATCATTCAATATGCAGCCTCAATTTCAAATAGCCTATGCTATAATGCTAATTTTGAAGTAAACACCATATGCAGTGGTGCTCAACAATCCTATGTCTCACCAAGTTACCTCTGATAACATCTCACTGAAATTAAATTTAAAGAGATGTATAGGATTGTGTTTTCCAAAATATTGTTAGCTCACAAATTTGATGGGAACTATATACGGTATTTAAAACTTAAATTATAAACCAAATCAGTGATCTTAAATTTTATAAATTTCTGTATCCACCCTTGTGAGAAATCTCATGCCTAAATATTATCTGTGATTGGTTTTGGCAAAGCATGATGAAATGCCAATACAGTAAATGCAGAGACTGAATAATGGCAGAATGTTCTCAGTCTTCATATTGAAACACCGATACTAGATATTAAACAAGTTTGCATTACCTTATATTTCCCTATATAATTTACAATTTCCTAGTTATTATACAGCTATTTCTATTCATACCTTGTAATCTAACAAATATTGTGTCAACATTAGATACTCCTGAATGAAAATTATTTTCTGGACCCATTTCAAACAGACTTGTCATTTGGCTTGGCACTAGAACTGCCTCATTCATCCTGTGATATTTCTTTTCCTCCAAGAAAAAAATGGGAAATACACACCCTGTTGTTCTTTTGGACTTCACAACAGCTTTCATTACCATCAACCATGTTTACCTTCTGGAGAGATTGTGCAAGCTATATTGATTAAGACTATATTATTATGGCCTTTATTCATACCTAAGCACTTCCATTTTCCATGTCACTTTAACATTTACATGAAACTACTAAATCAGGTCAGTCTGATTTTCATCAGTATGCAATTAGCAGTCCAACTCTCTCGCTTTTTTTTCCAAACCCAGGGAAAGCAGTAAACATGTTTCAAAACATAATTTGTTTACCGTAATAATCCTGGTGAGGGTTAGCAGATCCGCACAAAAAAACTGCTTTTAAGTATGTCACTTAATCAACTGGTACACAGTCCTTTTGAGTTTTGTTCTCCCTCAACAGATGTTTATTGATTATTGATCTATTAATCCAAGCAATGGGTTATGCTTAATTCCAAAACTTCAATTTATGTAAACTATGGCTACAAAAATATTAAGTGGACTAGGTGTCAGGTGCATTTTCCCAGTTTTATTATTGTTACTTGCTTCTATTACAAATCTATCATATAGTTCTTAATTTCAAAAATTCCTCTTGGAAACTTGGAATCATCAATTCCTCATACACTTACATACTCCATACGTTTAGATCAGGGGTTCCCAACCTCTGGTCCACAGATTGCTACTGGTTTGCAGCCCATTGGGAATTGGGCCACACGAGAAGCAGGCTAGCTCACAAAACTTCATTTGTGCATATGCGGGATTAGGCTGTATGTGCAAAACCATCCCATCCACCCATCCACCGCTGCTGATGGTCCGTGGAGCCAGAAAGGTTGGGGACCGCTGGTTTAGATTACTAGCTAGTGGTAATGGCACTGAGAGATGGAGATTTGTAATTGTTTGATGCCGCAGTTTATTTTACTGGATGCCTTTGTTGTCTTACTGCATACAGGTAATCTCTGACTTACAAACCATCATTGAGCCCATAATTTCAATCGTAAGTAATGATGGTCTGGCAAAAATGACATAAATTGCAACAACCATTTGATCATGAAGCACTGCAAATGGTCATAAATTCAGACTAACTGCCAAGCACCAAAATACAGTCATGGGTACAAGGGGGTGGAGGAATGTTGGAACTTCAAATCTGAGTTGCACATCCCATTTTCTGGGCCGACCATAACTTCAAATGGTTGCTAAAGACCGCTTGTAAATCAAGGATTACCTGTAAACCCTCAAGACTACTTTTACTACAGAACAGAGTATAAATACTACATATCAGTGCACGTATCAATAAACAGGTTCTTCACTTTCAGTGAAATGAAATTGCTGTCAATTGGATTAATTTACCTTACAAGATTTCAATCCTAAAAAAACAACACAATATATATAGAGAATTCAAGCCAATTTCTATATAAGCTGATGATAAACATGTCTAAAAGCCACTTGCTAAAAGTTGCCAAAGGAGAATAAACTTGTCATACAGAAGTACAGAAACACAAACATATACAAACAAAACAGAGAAAAAAATAAGGAATACAGATCGAGTATATAAGCAATGTGATATATTATAAGAGAACAAATTCAAGTTTAGCATTCTATCCATATGCATAAGAACGTCTATCAATTTCAGTGCTTGGTGAATTATTCTATTCTATGTACTGTACACACAAGTAGTTCTCATTTACTGACCATTCATTCAGCAACCTTCAAAGGTATAAGAGTGCTGGAAAAAAAAACTTCATGGCCCATTTACAACTATTTATTATGTTCCAAGCCCTCAGTCACATGATCACCATTACAGGTACTCCTTGATTTATGACCACAGTCAAGGTAATCCTTGATTTATGGCCAGAGTTGAGCCCTAAATTTCCATTGCTAAGCAAGGAAGTTAAGTGACTTTTGCTCCATTTTACAACCTTTTTGCCATAGCTGTTGAATGAATCACTGCAGTTGTTAAGTGAATCATGCAGTCGTTAAGCGAACCTGGCTTCTCCCATTGATATCGCTTGTTGGAAGCCAGCTGGGAAATAGAGATCTCTCCAAATAGAGATCACAGGACCCCGGGAGAATGCAACTGTCATAAATACATACCAATTGCCAAGCGCCCAAAATTTGATCACGTGACCGTGGGGAATGCTGTAATGGTCACAAAATGTGAAAAAGAAAAATGGTCATGTCACTTTTTTCAGTGACATGTTGTAACATCAAACGGTCACTAAATGAATGGCTGTAGGACAAGGACTACCTGTACAGCCAATAAATGTTGTCCTGTGCCTGACGTGTTTTTTTCCCTTTCTTTCCTTCTTCGCAGAGAACAGAAACTGGAAAGAGGCTTTGAAAGAGTTATGCTATTTGGTCTTCTACACACTGAGAGCAATTAGCAGCAGGAAAGGTTTAAGCACAGCACTCCAAAGAATGAGGGAATGGTTCGGAGGCAAACGAAAGTTGAAAATACACAACTGACTAGTCTTCTCTCTTTCCCAGCTGGACAGTACAAGTCACAGTCATGTGATTTTCTGTTCATTGACCACTTTACTTAATGACGGAGTTGGTGATTCTACTTAGGGTGATTACGCGAGAACTACCTATACGCACAATACTAGGCATATGAAATAGTACATTACAATAGTGTTCCTCGACCGCAGGCAGTATAAGATGCATGGTCTTCGACACTCGGAATCCCCCAGCCACATGCTGGCTGAAGAATGCTGGGAGTTGAAATCCACATATCTTACCCAGGCTGAGGCTGAGAAACACTGCATTACAACATTAGTATCGCTAAAAAGGCTGCTAAGGATTAGAAGAAATTTATTTAAGGAATTTCTAGTCAAAACTGCTGTCTTTCCAAAGTAATTTATCATATCAATCAGCATAATAGCATCAGCATTCATAAACTAAGCCTATCTGACAATGAATGGTGGCCATGAACTCCCACGCTATTTCGGATCCCAGATCCAGAGAACGGAGACTGAAGTCCCCCAGAACCATAATCCTGGGGAACTCCATTGCCAGCCAGCCAGAGTTCAGAAGTGCAGCCAGGGATGCTGCTACTTTGCAAGGAGGAAGATAAGTGAGCAGCAATCCCCACTGAAACCTATGGCTCAACTCACAAAAAAGGTATCACATCTGGTAATATCTGAGGCACAGTTATACATTAACGCTTCAAAGTAAGCCAGGTCAGAAAACACTACAAGAAGTATAGGAATGATACTTTACTGTGGTAAGAGGGGCCCTTTGGTGCTTTCTGAGTTTGGTTGTTTTCTTGCAGATGTTTCCTTACCCAAACTAGGTAACATCATCAGTGCTAGTGGAAAAAAAATATCAGACATTTTTCTTGAATGCCGACAGTATAAAACTACCCTAGCAACTATACACTGAGAGCTTCTGCACTGGAGAAAAATT
>JANHFL010006261.1:283206-295043 GCA_032468155.1 Oxyrhabdium leporinum
CCCCACCCCTCCCAGGAGACCCCACATGCCCATTTTGGATGCAGGTAACTGCAGGGCACAAGCTGAGGCTCGGGGAGGATGAAAAATGGGCCTCCCAGAAGTTCCGGAAGGCCAGAAATGGGTCCTTTTCTGACCGTCAGAGAGCCTACGGAGCCCGGGGCGAAAACACCCCCCCTACCTTGGTGCAGGAGGCTGACTAGGCCACACCCACCATGGCCACGACCATCCAGCAACTGGGCAGCAAATCCATTGCTAAAATTCTTGAAGCCCACCCCTGCTGCCATCCATGAAGACCATGTAAGCATCTTCCAGAATATCTTGCTGATCTTCTCTAGAATAGCACTGAATGCCTACTGGTTTTAGAAAACCCATTAAAACATGACTGTTCCATCACACCATGGGAATCAGAATGTATATACTCACCAGGTGACTCTTACTAGCTAACAACAGTTAAATTAAATCAAAGGCAAAGAAACTGGTAAAAACAGTAAGACACAATAAAATAAAACGTACTGTACCCAGGATCAAACATGTAATTCATGTAATTATAGCAGGCTCACATATCATCCTGTCCCAAAGCCCAGAGGCAGAACAAAAGGTCTCTGGGTTCTTACTGGCAAGATTGGAACTAACTGAATATTATGGTGTCTCCCTCTAGTGTTTTAATTTTGGAGCCGTTGATTGTAGCATTCCCAATTTTGGGGGCAAAGTTATCATTATTTACATTGTTAATTGTTTGCTTCAGATTTGAACTTATCAAGATAGAAATCAACAGATAAGCCTTGTAAGATATAGATAGACAGACAAATGATAGATGATAGATATTTGAGAGAGAGAGACAGACAGACAGACAGGCAGACAGTTAGTTTTAATATAATTTTATGTTGTTTTAACTTTGGATTAATGATGGGACTGCTGTACATCTTAAACCCATGCTGCTCTTGAATTAAAGCAAACTTGTATGTTCTCCATGAAGAAATTCTGTCTCTGAGTTTTTTTTATAGTGCAGAGATACATTCCAGACTTGTGTTTAATCTAATATTTGCTTGACATTTATGGAAAAGACATAGAACAATCCGTACCTGTACTTTTCCCCCCTTAAGTTTTAGTGCCCAAGATTTAAACTATTGTTTTAAGAAACTGAAAATGTTTATAATAAGCAGGACCCAAGAAAAATGTATTATGTCTGATTAGAGTCATGAGGTTCTGAAATTCATATTAAAATTTTCAAACATAGATACAGTAAGAACCAGTAATTTCACATTTCTGAATTATCCTTGAAGTGTGTTCTCACATCTCAGTGCAAAATACTCCTTACCAAACAGAAATATTTGTCTTAAATTTCATTTGTTGTTTTCACTAGGATGGCCTACCACAGTATCTTCTAAATAGCTTGTTAGTATTCAGAGCTGAGAAAGCAGAAATTATATTACTCCGTATTTTTTTGGCTACTTATGTTGACCTGACATTACTAGCAGGCTCATTAATTAGGTTTATTTCCTCAGCAGGTGATAAGAAGAATGAATAATGGACCAAATAAAATTAGCAAAATAGCTGAATAATTTAATCCAAAGCTTTGAAACTTGATAGGATGATTTCCCAGCTTCCAATCCACTATTGGACTAAACATCCAGGGATAATGATATCCTGACGATAGAGTCATATATACCAGTCTTGACCTACAGTTGCCTTATACTTTTGATATCATTCACCAATGATTTTGGAAATTTGTTTGAAATTCATATATCTTGAGTGGAAAGGTATCCCCTACCCCCATTTTTCATAGTTTACATGAAGTACATTTAATAACATCTGGGACATGGTTATTCATGGAATGTTAGTAAAATGTAATATTGACAATGCCATAGGAAAGTCACAGTGGGTTTTAAACAGATAAGATATTTGCCTATATGATATTGTATAGTTCTGGTCAAAACAACAATTCACTGAAATCCTAAACTGGGGCCATAGTGGCTTGTTCAAACTTGAGATAACAGGCCTAACTTTAGATTGAAACAGTCCTAACATATAGCTGATCTGGAGTGCTATGAAATGATTGTCAATTATATTATTTATTGCAAATATATTTTCACCGTCACAGAAAGGGTGTAGCACTCTTTCAAATGCCAGTATCTTGATGAGCCTTGGATCCTTGGATTATTATTTGGAAAAGGACACTAATTTCTTTATATGGTATAGGGCCTCCTGCTTGAGCAAGGGGTTGGACTAGAACAGGACTGTCAAACTCCCAGCCCAAGGGCCGGATGCATCACATGCTGTCCACCCCCACTTCCAGTTTAGCAAAGGGGAAAAAAGTCCCGATGCGTCACGTGATGCCACCGTGATGACATGAGTTTGACACCCCTGGACTAGAAGAACTCCAAGGTCCCTTCCAACGCCATTATTTGGTGATTCTCTGTTTCAGATGGTAAATCATTTTGGCTTGGCCCTGCAAGAACAAGCAGTAGATAGCATCTACAGAGATTAGCCTTGTGTGCTTTATTGGTGTAGAATTCCTTAGCCAAGCCGCAGACAAGCTTTTGAGACATAGTAGAAGTTTGAAATGAAATTTTCTTTCCTTTCCTTTCTTCAGGAGGAGAAACCCTTAGCTCTGCAGAACCTATTAAGCAACAACTTTCAAAATCTTTTACTATTGGCTATTGTGGCTGGTGGTGCTGGGACTTCTCTGAACATCCTTATAAGGGCACAAAATTAAGAGTACTTGGTTTGTTTAGGTTTCATATCATCAATCATGACTTACAGCGGTTCTCCAGGTTTCTTGGCAGGAATTTGCCGGTCCCTAATCAATCGAATTGAGCCTTTTATTATGCAAAATCTATCAATCTGCAAATCTTGGCTATTCCACCTCTAGATCACCCAAACTTAGCCAATTCAACCAGATTTACAAAGCATTTCTCTTCAGGTTTAATTTTGTCAGAGTGCAAATTTCTTTCTATTCACAACTAATCAATTTCTCATTTGCAAAGCCAAAGTTTTGAACTCAGCAATAGATGCACTTCCTGACCAGATATGCAAAAAAATCTCCCTGTTCATATGAAGAAAATTAACAGCCAGTCATCGTTTCAGGCATATTTCAGAGATAATTAGCCATTTTGGTCTATTGGTGGCGGCACTAGGCTAGAAAGCAGGAGACTATGAGTTCAAGACCCGCCTTAGCCATGAAAGTCAGCTGGGTGAATTTGGGTCTTTCAGCCCAGCTGACCTCAGAGGCTTGTTGTTATGGGGAAAATAGGAGGAGGAAGATGGATATATTCCAAGGCCTTGAGTTATTTTTTAAAATAATAAAGGCTGATACAAATAAATAACAATCAGGCAATAGTTGCACTATGCTAGCTGTTATGCATTATGTTATTCACCGAAGAATAGCACCTAGGAATGGTAGCAATTAATCACTAGGATGAATATTAGCTCTCAAGGAGCATTTTTTTTTCATTTGAAAGATTATGTGGAATTTATATTTTGCCACCCTACTCATCTTCAACTCAGCTCCACTGAACCAAGTGAAGAGCAGAACATCTATTTTATGGAACAGTGATCTGTATGTAAGTATCCCAAAGAAATACATTTTGTATTACCTACAGAAAAGGATATAAGAGTTCTGGGATATTCCCATAAATTTAAAATACAAAAAACAATAACAGAGGATCTATGTGAAAGTGAAGAGATCATAAAAGATGCAGCTATGTCCATTCAAAGGATTTTTAATTAAAACCAGAGATTGTTTCCATTCTTTGGTCTCTGCTAGACAGCAAACATGATTCATTGAGCTGAACAGAAAAGGATACAACTAAGTCATTATTGACTGTTACAAAGCAATGAAAATTCCAAAATTGGAGATAGATTAAAAGTAAAAATGTCTTTCTGAATAAACGTTACAACTCAAAGATATTATTTAGAGACTATTTATTCAGAAAACAGAATAAAATCAATATTGGCCACAAATCCAGGGCTGCTCTTATCTTTGTTTGTATCAACAACTCCAGCAAACTGTTTATATTTATCTAGTCATCAGCTATGATCCAAATTAAGAAAAAGAGTCAGGGAAGAAAATAGAAGAGATTGACTTAATTTGCTTGATAATAAATGTAGATTTGAAACAGAGTTAAAATTTATGCACACCATCTCACTGGCAAAAATGTGATCATAAATGATAAAGCTCTAAAAACTATACAACACTGTAGCAATTATATAACCATGAACAGGTTGGCAAATTGGTTTAATGTGTGTAGGACTAGGATTGAACCCTTAGTGCATGTTCTCTCCCTCTTCTTTTTCATTAATACTTTATCTGTTGTCAGGGAAACCAAAAACATTAGCAGCTTTTGTATTCTAGAGATCGAGAGAAGACTCGGTATCTGCCAGTGTAAACAAATATCAGAAGCACAAATTATCTGAAGCATTCTGAGATATTTGTGGCACCATTTCTTCAGCTGTAATATGGCAACGTAACAGGTAACCATTTCCAGCTGGAAAGATTAAAAACTTATTGCTTTTGCTCTATTATAGTTCAGAGAATAAACTTCTATTATACTTGAGAGCCACTTTGATGTAGTGGTTAAGACATTGGCTGGAAACTGGGAGACCATGAGTTCTAGTCCCCTTAGGCACAAAGCCTAAGTCAGGAGTCCCTAATTCCTGGTCCATGGACCAGCACTAGCTGCACCATGTCAGAAACCGGGCCACTCAAACAAGCAAAGCGCCATCCGCAGGATGCAGGCAGCATGCGAAACCACTGGCTCAGTGATGTCTGACTCCTATATGCTCTTTCAGGAACCTATTCTCCTTCAGTTACTGATTATTTCTCTTCACAACTAATTCTTTTTTAAAAAATATGATGTTTAAAATAAAAGGGTATGCAACCTGAGGAAGTCTGCACAGAATTTTAAAACATAAATTATCAGGAAGAAAAATCCTTTTAGTCAGAGGTATATTTATATCGTGTAAAATCTCAGAGGAGGCGAGGAACTGGAATTAATCTAATTCTTCTAGTCTGAATTGCCATGCAATATACTGTTCAATTTAGCTGTCAGCATGCAGTTAGCATTCATTGCTGGTCCTAGCTGTTTGGCAGGCCTGAAAACGCAAATGCAGATTAATTTAGATTCCCTGTTCATAAAGTTGCAGTGTGAGATCCTTCTAGCCACCATTCTGCCTTTCAAACCGAGCTACACCCACTTTTCCACCTACAGACCAAAATTCCCAAAAAGGAACAAAGGCCAGATGGTTTAAAACAAGCCCGTCCTTTGCAGCTTACAAATCTCCAGCTGAAGTAGGTCGGTGTCTGTCCTTTAAAACAACATATTCCCTTATTGAGTTTTCACAGCAAACCATCTGCTCAAAAGTGGCAAGCTGTTTTGTAGTGGAAATTCAGAATCATAAGAAAGTGGGGCGGCCCTCTAAATAAATTTGAGACTGGCTAGATTCCATGCATCAGAACTCAAGTTTTGCGGGCAGGGGTACAAATTAGTGGTATAAAATAAGATGTCCATAAAAATATGAGACATCCTTTCCTTCATTTTCTTTGTCTCTTTGAACATCCTTGAATATCAAAACGGAGGTTGTCATTTCATGTATTATACTAGATCATAGTTTGTTTGGGGGGGGTGGTGTTAAAAAAGCCATGACTGCCCCTTTTTACCTGCATTTTCTGACATATATCCTCCTGTGAATATTTCTGAGCTAATTTCATCTTTTTTTGAAGTAAATCTCAACTAGGCTGCTTGGCACTACATGCTAAATAATAGTTTGACTAAACTATAATGAACCAAGTTCATAACATTGTCTAAACTAAAACCAACCAAACGACATTATGACTTAATACAAAGCTTGGATCCTGCCAGCATGCTTGTCTGTGAGGAATGTATTATTTTTTTATTGTAAAGCACTCAGAGTGACTTAGGTGAGATGGGCGATGTAGAAATGTGATGAATATTATAAATGCTTCAAATTTAAAGACTGCATTCAGATGAAATGTAACAATGAAGTTTGTTTCTGTTTCATGAGACTCACTGTCCTAGTGCTTTCTCCCAGCCTACAACCTTTTCCCACCTAAACTATTTATCCAAAATATGTGAACTGTTATAAATATAAAATGATATTAAAAACTTTATAATAAAATGAAGCAATATTTATATCCACTGTAATAGAATTATGCATTCTGATATTTGGTTTTTACTGGCTTAGAAAAATGTTCTTGGGCCCTAACCATTTTCTCAAGCTACACTAGAGCCTACATTTCCATAGCATCTGGTAGAAATCATGATGCTACAGTACTGGTATGATTTGCTTAGTGACATCATGGCACAGTCTTCCTAGGATAACTGGAAAGATTTGGTAACCTTTTTGAGGTTTAGGAAATCTAAACATCTTTTTGATCTTTCTTCTCTAGAGCAGAATTGGAAAACCGAATCCCTGTTTGCGTCACCAAAACCAAAGTCAGTCAGGAAAAAAATAACCCTCAACAGTTGAACACAAAAGGAAATTTGCATCCAAATCTGTATAGTCAATAAAAGAATCCACCTCATTTTTTTAAAGAAAGAAAAACATGTGAGCTTCAACTCCCAGAATTCTCCAGCCAGTCATGTTTTAGGGAAAAAACAAAACACAGCACTATAAATCAAAACTGCAATGATTAAACCCAAGTATTTGACAGTGATTTTTGCAACAGTTTGAGGGCAAATCTGGTTAATTCCAAAGATGCCACTGGGAAAAAGAAGTCCTGATTTCAATACATGTTTGATCTGTGCTTTATACATCTAAAACCATTCTTCTCTTCCCCCATATCACCCCATTTGCCCCCTTTTCCAAAAACAAGCATAACAGAATGTTTTAATGCACAAATAATTTGAATGTCGACAAGCAGCAGACACAGTAGGAAAAACTTCATTTCCATAATGAAAAAAATAACCATGTTGCTGGCAGTAGTGATATAAATTCTTTTGGTCTGGGGCCAAGCATAATAACCCTCATTGGAAAGTTTCCACTCTTTTGTAATAAAACACCCTATAATGCAGAAGCAAAAACAAAAGGAATCAGAAACAGGATGACTGACAGAAGAAAATTTCCCTTTTCATTAAGACCATATTAACTATGATTTAGAGACCGAGTTTGTTGTAGTGATTGAAGCATCACACTAGAAACTTGGACACCATGAATTCTAGTCCCACCTTAAGCACAAAGCCAGTGGGGTGATCTTGGGCCAGTCCCCTTTTCTCAGCCCTAGGAAGGAGGCAAGAGAAAACCATTTTTGAAATACCCTGCCAAGAAAACTACAGGGACTTGTGCAAGCAGTCTCTTAGAATCAAAAATGACTGGATGGAAAGAACAACAAAGGTTTAACAATGATTTGAACCTGAGGCCTGTACCTTGATTTGTAAGAGAGAAGTCTTAACCTTTCACAGGCCAAGTCCCCGTGTGATAAGATCTATGCATTTTACAACAGACAGCTTGGCAATTTGGTTGCAAACATTTTGTCACCATTCGAGGAGACATCGTCAGTGTGTTTTGGATTATGCTCGTCTGTCAGAACGCAGGTCTTCAAATACATTTTTATCAGATGCAAATTTTATGAGATGCAAACTAATTTGCATCACATAAAAAGGTATTGAAAGACCTGTGTTTTAACAGACAAGCGCAATTCAACATGCACTGAAGATGTCTCCTCGAATGGTGACAGAATGTTTGCAATCAAATTGCTAAGCTCAGAGCTCAAACCAACAGCTTAACTACCAACCCGAGCTACTAATATTCAAACACATTTCAATATCATAGTTTGATCTAGTGGTAAAGGTGCTGGCCTAAAAACCAGGAAATGGTGAGTTAGGCATGAAAACTGACTGGGTGACTTTGGGCTGGAATTGGACTCTGTCTCAGCCCAATTCCTCTCGTAGGGTTGCTGTTGTGAGGAAAATAGGAGAAGGAAGGAGGAGGTATGGTCACTGCCTTGAATTATTTATAAAAAAATAATAAAGGTGGGATATAAATAAACACAATAAAAAGTAATCTACAAAAAGTACATGATGAAGTTTGTTTTAATACTGGCAACAACTGCTGATTAGTTTGTCCGTCTGTCCATCCATCCATCCATCTAGCTATCTCATCTAACATCTATTTCAGAACTTGAAATGGCCAATGTTTAACTCCACTGAAACTCAGAATGGTCCACCTGGCATTACACACCTACCCGCAACATGCAATAATAAACTCCATAGTGTTTTAAAGATAATTAGAGGAACCCTCAAGAAAACACCATTAAATTTGATTATAATAATATATGCTGTAATGACATTCCATTGTGTTGGAATGTCACAACATTTCAAGATAAATGGCTGCAATAGCTAAATTAGCAGGTACAGATTTCTTGGCTGTTCCTTGGCTCTTTCTCTTAGGGTAAAAGAAAAACCGAAATTAAATGCTAAAAAAATTGGCTCCTGTACTGAATTTTAAGGGATTTAGGAATACTTACGGATTAAATTGTATATGTTTCACTAGAAAGCTATTATATACAGCTAGGCTTAAATTTTCCTTTATATGTGGGTATTTGCAAGGAAAAGTCAAAAAGTCGTATTTGATCATGTGGTCCAAATCTAGAGCTTTTATTACATGGATGCAGCTCCATTTTGGCTATTTTTGAACCCATGGTAGAGGTTTCCACTAAACTGTTAATTTGAATGATGGTACTACAATGCATTTAATTTTTAGATTGCTTAGCAGGATCACAACAGAGTTGCAATGCAATGCAATCTAATATCAATTAATGAGCTGTCTGAAAAGGCACCTAGCTCAGACTGTTCTTTTTCAGTGCATTTCTACTACAGCTTTAAGGATGTATGGTCATATAGCACTGCCATAAAAATTTAAGATTAGGAGCCAGATTCAGCTTCCAAAAGGGGAGGTTTTAGGATTTTGCTTCCCTAGCCCAAATTTCTAGCTTTTCTGTCTGATCAAATCTTGCCAAGCAAAAAGTGGAATGGGCAGTTTTCCGCAGTTGTGATCAGAGTTTATGATCCTGCAGAATACAATTGCCTCATTCTTAACCAACCCAGAGGGAACAATGGAAATTGACTGCATTTATACAAGAGTGCATGTTTTATAAAAGTAAAATTATTCAGCTGTACAGAATTAACTTCTGAAGGTCACGGATGTAATTTATAGCACTGTCTGAAATTTTCTAGCCAATCAGACTTTTTTGTGTATCTGATTTCCCAATACCATACACGACTTGACTCCAATTGCATTGTGGCCCAAGTCTTGTAGAACTGAGTAATACTTTTCATTAACTTAGCAGTTAGGGGGCACCATTCGTATTTCTTTCACAGACAATCATATTTGATACATTAACCACACACCCCTCAAACCACACACTTTTGACAAATTAAAACAGGAAACAAAGATCTCCAAATTACTTCTGCTTGAATATACAAGATAAGTAAAATTCTAAGTACGTGGGTGTCCGTTTTCAGTCTGGATGACACACACTTTTTTCACGTACACAATGACTCAAATGGAACCAAAACAATTTCTAACACAAACACCCACTGAACATCTGCAAAACGTAAAAGAAATCTCTGCCTCAATCACCCCATCACCCCAAATACATCTGACAGACATGGGTACCTGCAGGCCTACACATCAAAAAAGTCAAGATGGTAACCACATAACAGAAACCTCACTCTTTCCTCAGGGTCCTCACTGATTCAGCATTGAATATCAGCACCCCAACAGTCCATTTCTGCTGAAGTCCTCTCCTGGTTCCTATGCTAAACTTTCTCATCTCTTCTTAATGCTATTTCTCTTTTCCAAGCCTCATTTTTGGAAGCTATTTTTTTTTCTTAAACCAGGTTGAGAAATTCTGGGACTTGAAGTCCACCATCTTAAAGTTGCTAAGGTTGGGAAGACACAGATTTTAAGGAAAGACTTAACTAAGAAACTTCCAAGGGGAATGACAACACCCATTACTGGAAGCTAAAAAGACAGGGAAGGAATAAAACCAAATCAAGATGGCAACTGCAGCACCAAGACTGAAGCCCCAAATCAAGATGGCAACTGCAGCCCTAAGACTGAAGCCCCAACTTTTACAAACCTCTTGTAACATCAGTCTCTGTATGGTAGCCAGCTACATCTCTACCTGGGTCAGGAACCAGTCTCCCTAGACAGCGAGTATAAATCTAAGTCTAGTAATTTGTTAGCTACTATAGGGCAGCAGGGACAAAATATATAAATTGTCCTTCCTCAGCATCTGGAGGCATGAGGGTCTGGAGAAGGAATAAGCTTCACCTCCAATGCTAACAAGGCTCTGGATTTTAGGGCTCCCTGGTTTCAATCTTTAGTTGTGGATGGGGTTGCACAACTTCACTTAGCATCTGTGTGGAATAGGGGATCCTAGACATATGGAAACTATCAGTTGTGTCCAAGAGGGCCGTTGCACAATTATGTGTTGGTTACCCATTATGTACTTTCTTGGACCAGGAGGCTATATTCACAATCACTCATATCTTGGTCACCCGCCCCAGGGAGAATTTGAAAGCTTCAGGTTGTACAAAATGCAGCAGGGATGGCAGATATATGACAGTAATACTTCACAAGCTATATTGCTTGCCAATATTTTTCTGAGTTCAGTTCAAGTTATCTACAAAGCTCTTCAACCTAGTGACCGGGTTTCTTGTAGGACCATCTCCCCCTGGTTGTATCTATCCATGACTGTATCAGAGTCGCCTTCAGCTGCAAAATGAGCGATGCATACATTTGATAAATAAATAAACTGCATCTACCCATCCTATCAGATCTGAGAGAAGAGGTCTGCTCCAGTTCCTGTCCATTAGGCAGTATCATTTCTGTCAGGGTTCCTGCCCTCTTGAATATCATTCCCCAGGAGATTAGATTTGTCCCTGTTGGCCTTGAAGACTAGGTTTGGTTATTGAGCCTGGAACTCTGGGTGTATGATTAAGCCCATATCATGGTTATATTAATTGTGTTGGGTTTTATCTCAGTTGCTTGATGTTTTAATCATTGTTAGCCAACCAGAGTCATGTATCTGAGCCATATATATTGAACACATAGCTATGCCTTGCTAGCAGCAAAAGCTAATAACCTTCTTACATCTTAGGACAACTATTCTTGTTCCACCTGGTTCATTTCACCAGGTGTATAAAGTGTTAAGTCATAGATTTATATATTTATGTATGTATTTAAAAGACATGCAGCAGTTCACAAAACCATCGTTAAAAACCCCACACCCAAACCTGGCACATCTGAGAGGGGAGTCCAAACCCACCTTTCCATGCTCAGCCAGGTTTCAGTAATGCAAACCAGGTTGGCCCCCTTATCCACAATCAAGCTTTAATACGGATCAACCTAGTGTGAAGCACTAACAAGTGGAGTGCAGACCCACCAAAACTCCAAAGATCAAGTTTTGGAGTTGGACCGGAATTCAGTACTGGTCTTAGACCCCCAAATCTACTTTCCCCACTTCCACTCCCATGACTGACATATCTGCCTGATACCTCTGAAATACTTTCCCTAGCCCACCTCCTCCTATCCTGAAAACAAGGGAACCCATCATAAATAGGATAGGACTGCTGATTTAACCAGGTTGCTTTTGATTCTGTTGAGCATTTGGGACTTCAATCTGGCAGCCTCTCCCCTCCACATAACCCAAGCAACCAGTCCTCCTCCACTCTAACTCTGGCCCTCCCACTACTTTGCTTTCACCCAGAGCATGCAGGAAACCCTCAGTCCTAGCGGGCCTGTCAGGCAGAATCTCTCCCCTCTTCCCCCCCCCCCCCCATTATCTCTCACTGAAGAGCAGCAAGCAAGTC
>JANHFL010006261.1:303756-320847 GCA_032468155.1 Oxyrhabdium leporinum
TTGCACTAATTATTATTCCTCCTCCTCCTCCTCCTCCTCCTCCTGCTCCTCCTCCTCCTCCTCCTCCACCACCACCACCACCACCACCACCATCACCCTCCTCATCCTCCTTCTCCTCTCAAACCTGTGCAAGTAACTAAAAACAAATATAAATAAATAAGTACAACAGGTAAGTATGGTACAGATATTCTCCATCATAATCAGTTGATAAGCTTCTGTTGCAATAGCTTTGGTCCTGGCACCCCATCAATAACAATTTAGACAGAGAGAAAGGATTCTACTATCATTCAGAGTGAGGACACCTAGGCTTCAGAACCCACAAGGGATGAAAGGGACAGGGACCTTCAGGCAGACCTTCCCTGCAATAACCCCAGGACTTTGGTATTGCTTGCCCCTGTAGTTTCACCTGGCAACCCTCAACTTGCTGAGGAGAGATTGTGAGCGTTAGCAAAGATATTGCTGTTTCTATTTGGCATTTGTAATGCAACCCAGATTTGATAATATTCAATTTTATTTTGGGAAACTAACTACAATTTTGAGGGAAAACTTAAAAATCCCACAGGCTATATCTCATTTGAAATATACACAGAGACATCCAAACACATAACTGATTTATTTCTAAAGCTATAGTGCCGTATCTGACATAAAATAAATAGTGACTATTATAATCTTTCCTTCCCATCATAAACAATACACAAAATTGCATGTATTAGGGAAAAGATGTCAGGCTTCTTGTATTTAGAGGGAGATCTTGATAAATTATGTGCATACTGTCTGTGCCTCCTCAAAAGTCAAGAGATCATTTTGCAATCAAATGGCCCTGGAATGAAAAATAGATTACCTTCTGCTAGGGAACAAATCAAGAGACCACAGCAACCACACAAAGAAATATATTAATCAAATGTCAAAAGTAAAATAAGAGAGTGGAAGTTAAGCAGGAGGTTCATCTCTGCTCCTTCTCTACTACAGCATTGTTGATCGAACAGATCCATCTTTGATTCAATTTCTGTTGCAACCTCTTGAATGGCATTTCAAATAGGAGACAGTTTTCTTGACCTGTTCTTTTTCTTTCTTTACTGATGTGGTTTGCCCCCTCATCATCTCGTTGGAGCACTGAAAGGATTGTTAATAGGTGGTAATAACAAGGTGGTGCAGTGACTAAGACGCTGCTGCTGCATTGGCTAAAATATCTTCCACTAATGGAATCATTTTAGTTGAGCTTTCCAAGTCCATCGGTGGTTTTAAGATGGAAGCTGACGTATCTCAGAAATGTTTGCAGCCCTTTCAATACAGACTTCTTCTCAACTTTTCTTTCTTAGTAATTTTTTTGAAAGAAGTCTGAACTGATTATCATTCTTGCTCCAATCCAAACCAGATTGTTTCTAAAATCCTTTCCTAATACTAGTTCCTTGCATCCTAAATCTCATGCTTATTAAAATGTGCTGCTTTTGGTTTCCATCTGATTTCACGTTATTGGAGGCCCTCTATCTTTTATGGCTCTAAGCGCCTTTGATTTCAGTTTAGCATTCAGTATTTCATTTACCCCATCATAGCACGATGGTCTGGTTAATATCATGGCTCCGAGCAATGAACCCAGTTGAATCAGGACTCGGAAGCTCCATTCAGGCTCGAAAGACCTTTTACTGAGTACATCGTATCGGCACCTAGAAAGTTGAAGCTAGCTCTGGGTAATTCCCACGCTTCACAGTAATAAAAAGAATAGGAACTTCCCACCCCCTCAGATGTCCTGGGTCATGTTAACCAGTCAGTCCAAGTGGTAGCTTCCCCCTCGGTCTCAGCAGATGTTTGTTGCCATGGCCTTGGTTCACATGCTACGTCTGGTGGATGTTTTGTCTAATGGACTCAGGTATTGCATTCCAGTTCTTTCTAACTTCCCCCCTCCCCGCAAAGAGTGGCCACTAGGAAACAAAGCGAAAGTAAATATGGCTTCAGCCGAAGTTGTTTCAAAGTTGACAAAAGGCTTTCATTATGGCTTCATTTTAGTACATCAGAGCAGATTTGTGATTGGTGCTAGGAGGTTATGGGACTATGGGATCT
Organism: Oxyrhabdium leporinum; assembly: GCA_032468155.1. Classification (NCBI taxonomy): domain Eukaryota; kingdom Metazoa; phylum Chordata; class Lepidosauria; order Squamata; family Cyclocoridae; genus Oxyrhabdium; species Oxyrhabdium leporinum. The sequence continues at coordinate 305,815 of JANHFL010006261.1, forward strand.
TCCAAGCTTTATGTAGACCAGACTGTGGTTTCATCTATCTGGTTTTCTTAATACCCCTTGTCTGGCCTTCAGGTGATTTGGGACAGAAGCATACATGGCTGTCACCTTGTTTTAGGTGACCCCTCAAAGAGTCAGCAATGGCTATAGAAGTGGGGAAGTGCAGCTGAAATACCAATTGATGGTTGGCAAGATGGCATGGCGATGGGAAAGGACTTTGCAAAGAGGAGTTTGATCATACATCTCTGCAAATAGATGGTGAGTGAGATCATCATGTGGCACAAGATACCATCAGTATGCTGAATATCCAGTTCACTTCTTCATTCCAGGCTAACCATGTGATGGTGTGGAGGCTCTGTCTTAGTCTTCAAGACAACCCTTGCTAGACGTAATGATTCTGGGTCTGGGGGCTGTCTAGTTCCAGCTCTTGTCCAGAATCAGATTCTTTTTGTTGTGCTATATCTGTCATCAGACATTGGCGATCATGTTGGCGACCCTATTTTTATCAACAGCTGTACGAAAAAGTGCTGTTGGATTTTGGCCAAACCAGTCCCTTAGAGTTTGAAACCATGATGTTCTTCTTCTGCCTGGACCTTGTTTGCCTTCAATCGTTCCTTGGAAGATTAAGTGAAGTATGCTGTATTTTTCTGGGTGTCACATCACATGTCCAATCAAATTCAGATTGCACTACCTCAAATAGATTGATTGACTGACTGATTGATCATGTGCTATTTTCAACTCTTAGATTTTCTCCATGAAGATCTGCTCCCAACCAATCAGAACCAATGCACAATTGTGCACCCTTCCAGACTTTTCAACAAATAGCCATAAATAGCCATGCGGGGCTTTTGAACAATTATGTGGCCTGGCAAAGGAGACTCTGCATCCCCAAACAGTTATTGGGAGGAGAGGAAAAAGCAGAGAATTAGCTTCCATTCAATAAATACATGGAAAAAAAGGATTAATTTCACACTCTATAAGAGAGATGTGATCCCAATTAAATTTATGTGAAAGTGCTTGACGACAAATGAATGCAAAATCTGACTATCAACAAAGATTTTATTGGTTTTTACAAGAGTAATACAAGTATTGGCAGCTTTTTTTGCAATATGCAGTCTTTAGTTAATAGGCGTAGATTTATTAAGCTTCCCAAGCCTCTCCATATTCCAGATCACTCCAGCAGATCATTATGTCTTGTTTATGAGGCACCTTATCTATCCTTGCCCAGTGGAAAGCAAGACAGCAAACCAAGATTATTTTGGGCAATGGGATTCTTCTTTGTAGACCCTTCTGTATTGACTCTGCCTGACTGGATTACAAAACTGCACAAATAAACAAAATGTTTTCTGAGGCATGCTGTGTGTTTCCCCTTTGGGGTAGCAAATACCTTTGCTTAAGCAAATCTCTACTTGCTTTGGTCATGCATCTGTGCAGCTTACAAATTGAATACTTACTGTCACATTTAAGGACTGCCATTTGTCACTGAAAGGAATTTGAAATGAAGCCCTCCTCAAGGCTTCTTAGGCAATTTTTTCTGGGTTGGGCTACAGTTCTTAATGGGAAACTCTGACTGGGATTCATACTCTAGATTTATGTTTTTACCCCCAGCCTTATATTGTCATATTTCTGTTTGGGAATCTCTAGCCCCTCTACTCCTTTCAAAAGTGTTTAGTTAAAAAAAATCCAGCAACTTGCTGCTTCATTGTTGCTTCATTCCTAAATTGAAGAGAAAGATTCCCAGCATGTAGTAGGGTGAGTTTAGGCAGAACCATGAGACAGCAAGGAAGCCAGAAATAGAAGCCTAAATGATGAAGCAAGACATTTAAAAGCATTAGTGCTAACAGTGGGGCAAGCTTTGTTTGAAATTCATCTCAGACAGCAAAATGTGTTGACTAACAGAGAGATCTACAGGTTCCGTCTGTGAACTTATTCTTAAATTCACTTGTATAAAATAAATGTATTTCTTTCTCCAAATGACCAGATTAAATGTTGAGTTGGTGGTGTTGGAAGAAATATCCAGGTCCAGTTTCAAGCTGGGAGAAAGGCACTGGAGATAACATAGAGGCTGGAGGCTGATTGACAAGAAAGGTTCTCTTTGTTGATGAAGCAGAACCACCAATTACATGTGATTCTGGGACAGCTCACAAAATGGAGTTGAGAGTGGATGGGTTTTTATGCCTTCTGTCAGCTTTGCACTGGAACTTCCTGTTCCTGCTCAAGAACATGTCCCTTAATATTCTATTAGCTGTTGTCAGATTCTTATGGGGTCATGGCTGGCTCTATAGGCAAAGGGGGAAATGCAAATCCTAGGTGCTTGTCTGAGCTCATTTTGTCAACCTTTTGTTTGTTGTTTATCTGAGTTTCTGCCTTGACCCAGTCTTTCTGAATGGATTACCAAATCTGCATTTCTAAAAGCTGGCTTCCTCAGTTTCTGCTTGAGGCAGGGAAACTGGAGCTGGTTTCTGCCTCACTTAAGATTTTTTCATTTCTCTTTTAGTGGAAATATTCTATTCTGCCTTTTTAATATCCCTAAAATATTTTATTCTTCTTCCCACAGTGGGCTACATAGTATTGTAAAGCAGCCACTGCAAATGAAGACCAATTTGAGGTAATGATTAAGGAACTAAAGTTAAAGCTTCTTTAGGTTCAATCTTCCTCCTCTCCCTTTTGGATTCATCCATCAGTTTAGGTGGGATCTAACTGAGCCACTAATTTAGCTTTGAAATGCCTTGTGGCTTTTTCTGCAGGAAAAAAGAATGAGGCAGGAGGGAAAAGAGCCAATGCTGTTCAGGATTTGATATTTATTTCTACATTAGGCTTTCCACATTCCACGTTTTGGAAGCAAGGACTGTAATAGAATTCTTTATTGGCCAAGTGTGATTGGACACACAAGGAGTTAGTCTCCGGTGCATAAGCTCTCATTGTACACACAAACAGCAAGTGAGAAATCATGATCATAAAATACTATCATAATAAATCATAAGATACCACACTCAGTGATAATCATAGGTTACTAAATAAGCAATAAACATAAATCATACTAGGATACTAAATAAAAACAATCAATATAAATCATAAGATATAAACAACAAAATTATAATCATAAGAAGATAAGGAAATAGGTAATAGGAAAGATGAGAAGGATAATAGTAATACAGCCCTACTAGGTAGTTTGACAGTGTTATGGGAAATAGTTGTTTAGCAGCGTGATGGCTTGGGGAAAAACTGTCATTGTGTCTAGTTGTTTTGGTGTACAATGCCCTGTAGCATCATCTTAAGGGAAGAAGTTGAAACAACTTATGCCCAGTATGTTAGAGGTTTGTAGATAATATGGAAACATGAAGACAGTTTTATTTATTTATATATCAAATTTCTTAACCACCCATCTCCCACATGCCCATTCAGAACTATTAATCTTTTTCTCTCTCTTGTAGGATCCAATCTGGGCCAGACACCAGGACCAGAAGTTTAGTCTTCTGAGCTTTGGGACTTTTGCTGGGACTCATCCTCAAGGAACTTCTCTCTACTGGAATGTGTGCTTTGGGCTGCTCTATACATCATATTTATGTGGTGGTTGGTTAGGTGTGGCTTCCTATTGGTTGATTGATGTGTTGATGGTCTACTGGCTATTAGCTGCTGTTTTCCTCTCTCATTTGAGTTAGCCATCCTTTAATACAACATGACATGAGGTATAAAATACTTTTATTTTTATTTTTTTGTTTTTATGCCATCAAATATTGCCTCCTAGTGATTGGTTGGATAGGTCCCTAGAATGTTCTTGGCAGGATTTCAGAAGTTTGCCCTTGCCTCCTTTCCAGGGCTGAGAGAGAGTGGCTGGCCCAAAGTCACTCAGCTAGCTTTGTGCCCAAGGCAGATCTAGAACTCCCCACTTCTCAGTTTCTAGCCTGGTACCTTGACCACTACACCAAACTGGCTCTCCTTATATGATGATAAAATGTATTGTGTTATATTTACATTATATTGTTCCCTCAACAGAAGACTCTAATGAAACTGTACAAAACAAGACAGATGCTTCTGGCAATGCTCGATGGCTAAAGGCTCAGTGGAACAGAGCTGTTTCAGATGCTTTTTGAAATGCCATTCAGGAACGGCGTGAATCTCCAAGAGTTCCTGAATGAAGAACCATGACAGAAAAGTTATGGTCTCTGAATCTCCAGAGTTAGAAATTGCAGAGGGAGGCCAATCAGGCACTGGCAGCAACTTCACATAATCATGCTCCTGGGCAGAGGAGACCCTATTCAGAATATTAGCATCCAATTCCTAAGAGAAAACCTAGCCTAAGAATGCACTAGCAGCTATGGAGGGCTGAGCAAACACCGTCAGAACATCACCTGGAGAAGAGAGAACAGTTATGCCACAATCAAGTCACCTCAGCACCTGAGCTGATGCAAGAGTAGTTTCCAGTCCTTTTCCCTCTATTGCAAAGATCTCTCTGCATCAAAACCTATGTTCCTGACACTCTTGTCTCTTGATCAGCATTTGTCCTCCAGATGTTGGTTTGTTGGTTTGTTTGTTATTAAATTTCTACACTGTCCATCTCACCTAAGTGGCCTGAAATCTGGACCAGCTCATAGAATTCTCTGCATCTGAATACTGGCCTTCCTGGGCCCTGCTTCTGCTTCTGGCTCCCTCTTATGTATAGATTACTAGCAGATTGTAAATTGTTATGGCTCAGGTTACAATGCAAATTACAGTCTCTTGGAACTTTCTAAGACTTATATGCTTTCTGATCAATTACTCCTCGCTTTTATCAAAATGTTTATGACTTGACAATAAAACATTTCAAAATTATATTTGATTGTTCCTCTCTTTTGCATTGGCTGGCACAGGATAAGCAAAACCCTGCTGTTTGTCCCATGCCTCTCTCACCATTAATTGGGGAGGTCTTCTTAGATGTTCTTACTAAATGGTGTATTCAATCCTGGCAAAGTAGTAACTGTTTACTCCATTGCTATAACTAGAGAGGAATTTATAGGTGATAATCAGTACTTTCAGCTGAATTGGTTGCCAATTCAGCAATTTTAGGAGAGATGCTACCTTGCAATGGCAAGCTTAACCTGCCAGGACTATTTATTCCAGTTGCAACTCTCTCATTATCACCAATGCCTGTTCCATTTCAAGCATATTTCAGTAATACAAGTGGATAGTAATGAAGGGGTAAGTAACTGTCACTAACAGTAACTGTCCAGGTAGCATCTCAAATGATGTACCAAAGAAAGTTGGATGAAGTGCTTGCTTCAGCAACATACATACTAAAATTGGAATAATACAGAGAAGTCTGTTTAAACGGTAATTATAAGTCCCTTGATCAGAGGGAATCCTTCATTGGGAAGCGTGATCCTATTCAGACTAGTGGGACTGATGTTCGCAGACAGATCTACAGAACTCAGACCTGAAAGGATTTTATTTTGTCCTACCCAGACCTTGGCAGTCTCCAGAAATGTGATCAAGTTTGATGTGACCTGCCTGATTTAGCTTGGAGTGTTAATGTACATCTGACAACCATTGGCAGACTAAGGGACCTCATGCCAAGTCACAAGCTGACCTCACCTAGCAGTTCCATATAGATGTTAAATAATATGGAGACAAGAATGAAAATATTAGAGTATTCTGCTCCATCAAGCAATTGCTTCTTAAAACTTCCCCCTCTCTGCTCAGACAATATCCCAAATAAACTACTCTACTGTTACAGATGCTTTCTTACCTCAAACAGTCATTTCCACGAGCCATTAGTCATATTAGGTCTGACACTAGAAAGTCATAGAATCGCCATTAAAAAATGGTAGGATTTACCTAATGCCATCTGCCCATCTGGGATGTAGATTTTAATCTTTTCAAAGACAGCATCTGGAAACCAATCTGTACAACAGATTCACAAGGCCTATAGCTGCTATTAGACATTATATCGTTTATTTGAGATCAAATCAATTCTATCTTCAGAAGTTCTTTCTGCCTATATTTCTTTTTGGAATCCAAAACATGATTTTTTTTAAAAGCAATTTTCCTTACTGCATCTTCCGTGGCTGTAGAGGAAATATTAATGCATTTTTTCCATTAATATTTTACAATGCTTGGACAATGCGCAAACATAACTGCTGCTTTCAACAAATCCAAGTATTCCTAATACTTACATGAATAAAAAACCCTAGAACGTCAGTAAATAGAAGTCAGTGTGTTTTTCCTTCATGATCTACATGTTTGCAATTCTCAAGTATTTGGAAATATATGAATTAATAAATATACATTTAAACAAAACCAGCATGGGTTTAATCTCATAGCTATTCCATCCTATTAGAATTTAACTCTTCATTTGTGGAAATACTCTGTGTTATAAAATGAAAGTTTATAAGCAGCAATTCCCTTGCTGCACACACACACACACATTAAAATTGTATTTATGCAGTCCCTTCTTTAAAGACATTAGCAGAAGCAGGATGGGCTAGTTACACACATTAAGCTGCCTTGTCCCAAAGATGTTTTTTCAAAAGGCAACTGGTTTTTGTTCAAACTGAAGAAACTTCAGAAAATGTCTTCAAGGAAAATGTCTTCAAGTTGCCTTTTGAAATGCCTTGTGGTTTTTTTTCTGCAGGAAAAAAGAATGAGGCAGGAGGGAAAAGAGCCAATGCTGTTCAGGATTTGATATTTATTTCTACATTAGGCTTTCCACATTCCACGTTTTGGAAGCAAGGACAAAAATATCTCCATAGGTATTAAACTGCCTTATAAGTATGACCGTGTCACAATATTTATTGGCTACAGACAAACATGTTTCTGAGCTCCACTTTGTAGCAGCGGGATCTAAACCTGGGCCCTTTTTTGCCTCAGTGGCATAAATATATTCACCCCTCTCCAAATGTCCAATCCATTGCCTTGTTATTTGAACATATGGAAAGGGATACATGACCTTCAGCCAAACTCATCTGTTAGATATCCTACTCTGAGCAGGTAAGCTTGCACAAATATGGAAAGCTCTGGGATTTGAGAAAGAAGCATCATCAGATCCACAGCATTATGTGTGTCTCTAAAACTGGGTTCATACTTCACACTATTGTTAGTTGAACACACCGTTTGGCTAGGTTTATCCCTTTAATAAAATGGGCTAAGCCCAAGGCAACAAACTGCATATTGTGGGAACATGATTGAAGTAACGAGACTCTGTCATTTGTTCAGTAGTAGTCCTGTACAAATTTCTTCAGGATGATGGAAAGCTGTCCTGGAAGTTACAACAGGGATGGAAGAAAAATGATCCTGAAGATGCTAGGTTCACTGACAAATCTCCATGTGGTCTAATCCTCAATCCACTTCAGAAACCTCACATAAATGTAAGCACAATACAGTGGCCTGTATTTCTCTAAACCAGTTTTGATTTGCAGGCTGGCAAAAAAAGTATTGAAAAATGGGGTCCCTTTACTTCAATATGATGTGCTTTCACCCCCTCAAAAAGCATTCTCATCTGCAGGGGTAAGTGGAAAAAGAAAGCAAAGCAGCTTAAATATTTTCCTTTAATATAAAACAGTACTGGTTCATTAGATTATCATGCTGGGAATACGGCCAAATTCTACTTTAGCAATGGGCCCTACCAGCCGGTGGGGGAAATAAAAACAATCTAAGTATTCCTTGGGTCAACTTGCTGACTTTGCAATTCAAGTCCAATGAATAGGCCTTTCATTATTCCTTCCAACATTGCTCATTCACCAAGTTTCTGAAGCTATCACATTTCCCAATCACTTAAGATGTGACATGAAATGACACCACATGAGACTAGAATAACTGGGGATTTTTAATCAAATCAAATTCTGTACTAAGAGAAATCATATATAATCAGTGGAATTATAAACCTGGCCATAAGTTAGCAAACTTTAAAATGTTGGTGTTTTAGTCTGTATTTTCATTATTGGTAGTATAATGAGTACTGGAAGAACATTGTGAATGAGAGAAATGGGAAATCTTACTCATATTTGGGAACCCAAACTATTATTGAGATCTGTTCAGAGAGGAAAAACAATATCCTCAATTCTTGACACAATATCCAAAATGTTCCATTGAGATCATTCAAATTATGCGGGCTTGACCAAAACGGTAAGATAGCTTGAATTCTGGGAGCTGCAAGTCTCTTTTAGAGCCCCAGGATGGAAAGAGTTGATGTCAGTGGAAACAATGAGAAAATGTTTTGCTGTCTAGGTGTTTTGGAATGGGTGTAATGTATGTTTAGGGATTTAGATTTGTCTGTGCTTTGAATGTGAGACAAATCCGGTGTAACGATTAAGTCATCAGGCTAGAAACCAGGAGTCTGAGAGTTCTAGTCCTACCTTAGGAACAAAGCCAGCTGTATTACTCTCTTACAGGAAAAAGGACGCAAGGGCAAACCACTTCTGAAAAACCTTGCCAAGAAAACTGTAGGAACTTGTCCAACAAGTTTCCAAAAATCAGGCACAACTGAACAGAAGGGGGAAAAAAGTGCTCTGGATATTACAGTCTGTTCCCAAGGATTACCGCTTTGGCTTAGTGGTTTCTGTACTTAGCCGGAATGAGGATTTCCAAACATTTTTGTATGATTTTCTTGAGCTCTAAAATACAGGAGACAGTTACAAATAAGGGGTCCTTGGTGCTCTCTGAGTTGGTTGTTTGCCTGCAGACATTTCATTTCCTGAGTAGGTAACATCACCAGTGCTAGAACTAAGAGTCACTGAAGATGATAACAAAACATTTGCAAACAAACCACCAAAGCTCAGAGAGCACCAAGGATTCCAAAGTTCCACCCTGAGCTTCATATATTCTTTTCTATTGAAGTTACAAATGTATTGTTCTTTATTTTCAAGACACAAGAGTTTTCATCCACAAAGTCTTCCCCTGAGTTTAGGAATAAAACAAAAAGCAACCTCCAAAAGTACTAGTCAATTCCCTGGCATCATACAACATCTTTTGATAAAGCACTCAGGATGATTTTCTATTTAAGCAACTCTAACAAACAAAGTCAATAAGCTTTGAGGCAGGGTATATTCCACTGCCAGATAGCTCATACTATCAGAATTTTCTGTCGCCTTTTCTTGTAATTTGATCTTGCAATCCCAATCCTCTGGAGTAAATGAAAACATGTGTGATCTATTATCTAATGGGAGCACACTTCAGAAGTTTAAGCTTTCCTTCAGATGAAGCTGTTTAGGAGTTCATGGCCACAAGGGCAATTATGGACTTCACCTAAGACATCAAATGATTGATACTTTTGACAGTGACACATTAGGTATGGTTTTTATAACGGGGCAGTGGCAACATGATCTGAATTTGGTAAATTTTAACATCACAATCAAGCCACCATTTTATTAATTTGGATTTTTCTTTATTGTTCCCTACTTGGGGAATTTCCTGAGGTTCGGCTGTACAGTTTATCTAATGCTTTAGTTGCTTCTTGGAATGAGAGTTTTGGCCTTAAATCATAATCCCGTTTGTGGACCCCCTAATTTTCAGAAGAGCTCAAGGAGATTAATCTAGGAATTTGAGCAATAGCGCAAATCTACTAACACTAAACTCTGCCTTACATATACTGTTGTGGCGATTGAGACATGGTCTAGCTTGGTTTTCTAACTTGTGACAACTTTGAGCTTATAAATATAAAGCAACTGGACAGAGTCCTTGGGGCTGTGAGTGCAGCCGCTGTTTGTTAGATCTATATCCCTCCTGGCTGATCGTTGCCTCTCGGAAGACAACATATGGATGGATTCACTGTGATGAATTCATCCTTGAGTGAGTGGATGGCATAGATTAAGTGGTTCCTCCTTCACTTACAGAGATGATAGAGCCTGTTCCTCAAGAAATCTTTCTGGATGATTGTTCTAAATGTAAATGTAACTGTGTAATTGTCTTATCCCTGATACAGAATGTGTTTTATTTCCTTACCCATGGATGCCATCAAGGCTCTGTCTTAGTGTCAGAAACTGGGTGAGTGGATGGGGATGAAGAGATTTAGGCTCGACCATAGCAAGACCAAGTGGCTGTACAGATAGTTCATTGTTAGTTCTGGGCGGGGTAGCCTTCCTCCAGACAGACTTGATGTGCAACCGCCCTAGAGCCCTGGTGTCAGAGCTAGTAAAGACTTGGTATATATTCCTCTTGTGCACCAAATAGACATTCTATATATATTAAATATAGGGAAGCTATTCACAGGCAGTTATACCTTGTTTTCCTTTCATCTGAACTCCTGATGGACAAGGGGCTGTTCTTGAAGACCACTCAGAAGCTACAGCTGATACAGATTGCAGCAACAGAAGTAGTTGTGAGTGTACCTGGGTACACCCATGTCACACTACTTCTGTGTGAGCCAATTTGGTTATCAGTGGGCTTCAATTCTAGATGCAATTCTAGGTGCTGGTAATCATCCATAAATCACTTCATGGTATTGGACCTTTGTGAGACCATTTGTCTCCAGTTCCTCTGCCCATCATATAGGATTTGAAAAGTTTGGTATGCTATCAATCAATTAAACATCACAGCCTTTGAAACCCAGGAGGTGTGTCTTCTTTGTCATTTCACTTGCCGCCGCCTCCTCCTCCTCCTCAGCAAGATTGAATTGGTCCTGACAGTCTGATTCTTCCCACAGCCATTGGGCCAGATATAACAATTTCAATTGCATATCTGGCCCCGACAAGTTTTACTTTATTATCTTTCATTACTTTATCATTTTCCTTTGTATGCAATCTCTTTAATCCTTGTTAGCTATCCAGAATGATCTGAGGAGTCACTCTGGGCAGATACACTGAAGAAACAAATCAGTACATAATGCATAAATATTTACTGTGTGCTTTACTAACACAACTAATTTTTTCTCAGTTGTACAAGTGTCAAGGCAGGTATAGTCACCATCTGATGTTTTCTACTTAAATGTGGAATTTAATATTTGATTATCATCATCATCACCATCATAAATTAATAGTATTCACTTTGAACCAACTCTGAATTCTTTTTCTTAGCTTGTTAGTTTAATTTAGCATTGTTTGGAAACTTGATCAATGTTTCCTTTACAAAGCTAGTTAAAAGTGAATTCTATCAGCTTTTTGACAAGAATGGGTCACTATACCTGTGGAGCAGTCTTTACATGACCCTGATCCTATTGGTCTTCCAAACTTGATTTTGTCACAGACATCAGGACTAGATTGTTAACGGAGCCAAATATTGGTGATTTGTAAATGAAAATTATGAATGTAGTGTCTCAGCTTTGTTACTTTTGTATTTTTATATTGATTTGTGTTTGTATTTGATTGTTATTGTATTGTGGCTGCCTAGAGTTATTTAAGATAACTCTAGGCACATAACTTTCCTAATAAATACATTTCTAAAACACTGAATATTTCCCGACACATACTCAAAAGACAACTTGGAGAAATAGTGATGGAACGCTAAGGACTTGTAGCAATCTAGTGATCTTATAGGTCAAGAAAGATTATTTACAGCATCTCAGAGGAATGGGGTAATCTTTACAAAATGACTCTCTGAAGACTAAGCCAAGTTGGATTCTGACATCTGGAAATAAATGTTAGGAATCAATAAGATTTCCAACAAAGAATTGTAGCACTGATTGGTTCTTTAAAATCTTACTATTTGCCCTATGAAAAAACTCCAAGTACATTACATGATTTCTTCACACACATACTGCAGTTGAGCTCATGCATCATGCAAAGCTGAAGTTTGTTTGGCTATACAAGTCTAAATGCTATTGTTATTGCTATAATATATTGAATAAACCATACTTCACTAGAATTATCTGATAGCATGTTACAAGACTTTAAAGTACAAAAATAGGTTCATCTTACATGCTAAAACACAAGCAAGTGATATCTTGATTCTTTGTGTTTTGTATTTTGTGTATACATGTATACACTATATGCATTATATAATCCTTAAAACACTTCAGGGGCAAGTAGCAAGGGGAAGGAATCACTAGGAAACTGTGATTGACTGATTTTAGTTTGGTAGAGTTTGAACCCAAGTATTTTGAATTACAATTCTTACTGATGGCTACGCACATTATGAGAGTTGTGTCTGGAAAGCTAGAACTCAGAAGTCTATTCTTAAACTGGTATTTATGTGCATTATCATGTCAGTAAATGCTCCCTTCAGCAACTGTCATGCATATAATGTTATGTCTTTTTTAAAACAAAAATGATATTTTAATTATAAAAAGGGGAACTGGCATACTGTAAAGCACAGGTAACCAGAGGAATTCTTACACAATTAAAAGAATGGCTACCAAGGGGTCACATCAAAATCTGCAAGATGGCAGGTATGGGCCTGTGATCTAAGCCCCACTCCTTTTGTGTATGTGTGTGCATCTTGCATGCTTTGACCCCAGCTGTCATACAGCTGGCTGTTTTTCAATGCTTTATTTGAAAACATGTCCACTCATTTTACCACTGCCTCCCATTCAAAAGAAAGATTAAACTAGAGATTTGGTAGCATCTTGGATTTCTGAAGAAAGTACATGTATCAGTAAACCCTGTAAAAATATGGAAGTTTTGTGACAAGCATACAGCCATTTTGTAAGTGCACTCAGGGCATGTTTTCACAATTTCAGACATGCCCCCAGAAATAAAAAACATTGGAGATCTTTCTTGTTTGTGTCTTCTCAATATTGTTAGGGTTAGAATCCAAAGTGTTTGAGACTTTATAGGTTAAATTGTGGAAGGAAATTGAGAACTGCTACTGTACGGAAGGGAGCACATCTGAAGAAGTTTGGAAGCTAGAATATAATGATCCTATTAATAAGAATGTTGGCTTGGATATCTTGGCTAATCTTCCAGAATACATTATGACCTGTAAAGTCTCCAGATGGTAAGATTTTAGTTTCAGAGTTCCATTAGAAAATGGATACCTCAATCAACATCCAAGTCAGCAAGAGAAGCTCAAATGGCTGAAAGATTAATAACATTTGGAATCAAAGCGATTTTCCCTCTTCAGACAAATTTATCCTGGCGAGGAAAAGAATAAACACTTTTGACAGGAGAATCTCCATGATCCCATCATACGTTTCCTGTGAAGACTAATGTAATTTGAAGAATGTGCATCTATTTCAGATGGCTGCCACATCCATAAATTTGTTTTTCATCTTTCACAGAGTATGTTTGTTATTGTTGACACAAAGGTCATTTTCATAGCATGAGGCTAGATGGCTTGAAATCTCATGGGAATCTGACTGATTTGTGAATGAATAAGAAAGACGTACCATTGAGCATGAGGGGGAGATCAAAAGCCCAATCAACAGCTGCATTATTTCAAACAATAGAACTGAGCAAAAAGATTTGTTTAACCTTTCTCAGCCTGGTATTTGAATTCTCATAATCCCTAGCCAAAAGAATCTTCAAGGGTGCAATCTTACCTTTTTAACTGGAGGAATACTTTGATTGATTGAACAGAACAACAGAGTTGGAAGGGATCTTGGATGTTTTCTAGCGCAACTCCCTGCTCAAGCAAGAAACCCTACACAATTTCAGACAAATGTTGTCTAATACAATAAATACCAAAGTAAGAGTTGGATATTATCTCACCTAGTTTCAATGCTCTGCCCACACAACGCTCCAGCACAAATCTTTTGGTCCCAGTTGTCCCAACTTGTGACTGCCAAAAATGGCCATCGTCCCTGCTGCCACTCAAGAGAGCTTGCTTCTGACCTAATGAGGAAATTGCGAGTTCTTTGTGATCCATGAAGCGCCTCTCCTTTCTTCGCCGCCCCTACAAGGCAGCTTTGACCCTGTAGGGTCTCCTGACAGCAGTAGCCGGCTGGATTTCGCACAGCTCGGCAGAGCTTGCTAATTTGCAAGCCGTTCTTGCCATGACATCAACCGGAAACCAAAGATTTGCTGCCTTAAACTTTGCAGAGACCTAAAGTGGCCCTGCCCTGGTCACCTTCTTGAGTGACATGTCACACAAAACCTTCAAATTGACATTGTGCACCTTTCTGTGCTATGAACAGCCATTGAACAGTGTGTTTTGACGGCTACTCAGAATGACATCTGAGTTTAGTCTAAATAGGGAGAAAGTAGTCTTTTCAGATATGCTAAACTACTTACTATATGTCCTATATAGATATTATGTGCATAATTTCTAATTATGGACACTTCCACATGAAGTTTATGTTGTTCCTAGACCAGATGTATGCAATGATGGGAGCTCCATCACTGGAGGTTTCTAAGAAGAAATTGTACAGCCATTTGTCTGAAATAGTGTAGGGTCACCTGCTTGAGCCAGGGTTAGACTAGAAGACCTCCAAGGCCCCTTCCAACTCTGTTATTCTATATTATGTATTCTACTCTGAAATTATCTCTATCTGGCAACTGAGCCAACTTGTTGCCAGCTTAGCCACAGTGCAAGGCAAACCACTCTGAAGCTGTTTTTTAATCTAGATTTCCTGGAGCTAAAGGGAATGGGATTTCTGTTGCTGGGAGACCCAGTGAAACTTACTGGAGCAGTGATTTTCTCATCTGGTTCTTAATGTTTTTAAATTGCAGGTCATTTTCAGATTGCTTTTGAGGAATTAAGGAGAGGGAATGATAGCAGTGTGGGAGCCCTCTTTGCCTGTCTGTATCCTTCAGACATAAAACCAGTCAAATTAATATAGTTGACAAGCACAACTGAATTCCAGACAAAGCTACATACGGACACATCCATTATGTTATTCTCTGTCCGGGTGAGCCATATTATGCAAACAGGAGAAAAGGGAATAGTAAGCCAAGGAAATCAAACCCTTGAGATAAGGAAGGAAAGAAAGAAAATATAGCTAAATCTAGTTTATCCCAGCCTATTTATTATGCTTTCAATGTTTTTCAGTTCTTGCAAAACATCCTTACTGCCACCATGCCAATATACTACAATATATCTTTAAATTTCTTCCTCCTCCTCCTTTTCTTCTTCCTCCTCCTCCTCCTCCTCCTCTTCCTCTTCCTCTTCCTCTTCCTCCTCTTCTTCTTCTTCTTCTTCTTCTTCTTCTTCTTCTTCTTCTTCTTCTTCTTCTTCTTCTTCTTCTTCTTC
>JANHFL010006263.1:0-11104 GCA_032468155.1 Oxyrhabdium leporinum
TCCTTCTCTCCCTTCCCTCTCCTCCTCCTCCTCCCATATCTGTCATCGGATGTTGGTGATCCTATTTTTATCAACAACTGCACGAAAAAGTGCTGCTGAGTTTTGTCCAAACCGGTCCCTTAGATTTTGAAGCCATGATGATGTTCTTCTCCTGCCTGGACCTCGTTTGCCTCCAATCTTTCCCTGGAGGATTGAGCGAAGGGTGCCGTATTTCTCCGGGTGTGGCATCACATGTCTGGAGTTGATCTTTTTTTGATCTTTGATCTTCCAGAGGAATGAATCGGCAGTTAGTCACTCTGATCCGTCACAGCCAGCCCAAGGGTCTTGTGGCTGCTTGATGGACATTTCAAGCTTGCTGCTTCTGCGCCCGGGCAGTGGTCCAGCCCGGCGTTTTTCCTGATGGATTGCCGGCTTCCGCAATCATGAGGCTTCCTTTGTTCTTACTACCTCTTAATGTGGTATTTATTGTCAAAGACTGAACTTAGAGCTAGCATGTACTACAGGTAGCCCTCAACTTACAAGTTCGCTTAGTGACCATTCAAAGTTACAGCGGCAGTGGAAAAAGTGACTTAAATGACCATTTTTCACACTTGCGACCACTGCAGCATCCGTTGGTCACGTGATTTACATTGGGATGCTTGGCAACTGGTTCCTATTTATGACGGTTGCCTTGCCCCGGGATCCCGCGATCGTGTTTTGCGACGTTCGGACAAGCACAGTCAACGGAGGAGCCAAATTCATTTAACAACTGTGTTACCCGTGGAACAACTGCAGCGATTCGCTTAACGAACGTGGTGAGAAAAGTCGTAAAATGGAGCAAAACTCATTTGACACATTTCTCACTCAGCAACATCATTTTTTTGGGGGGGGCGCACTCGTCAGTTGAGGACGACCTCCGCACTGTAGGTCTTCTGCTGACAATACAATAAATGATTAGGGATTACAAACGATATCAAGCGGGAAGATGGCGGAAGGGCAGCAACGACTGTAGAGAGTTCTTCTGCCACTTCAGCTAACACGGGATTATAGCTGTATAAAAGTTTAGCTCTGGAAGAAACAGGTACACAAGGCCTAAACATCTCGACTGCGTTGTCAGAGACAGCGTGTCTCCCCTTGGTCTCCGAGGAATACCTGAACGGAAGACATTTAATCTGAAAATAACATCTATAAAAAGGGAAGGGAAACCTCGGTGCCAGCTTCGTGCCACTCAGCGACGTGTGGCAAATTCTTCTCTGCTACCGAGTTGAGTTTTGAACCTAAATGTCTTCGGCCTTGCTGTTGATGGGGTGTTGTTGTTGTTGTTTTTCCCCACACAGGGTTCAGGAGTGGTTAAAGCTGGCTTTGCTGGAGATCAGATTCCGAAGTACTGCTTCCCAAACTAGTGAGTGTTGCTCCAGAACTCCTTATCTCATGCGTTGTTAGATGTAGAAAGTTGGGAACAAGAGGAGGGGGGGGAGCAGGGGGTTAGGGTTGATGATCAATTGTAAAGGGTCCCCCCGGGGTAATAGCGTGTGGGAATTACCTTTGGAAACAGGGCAAAGAGAGACAGCCGAAGGAACAGCTAGATAAAAGACAGCTGGGCCCACAGCAGAATTGCTTGGGGGAGCAAGAACCCTCCCTAGTTTCTTGCGCTGTAAAGGAGATGCCGGGAAAATTCTCCTTTCGGATTTGCGAAGTTCTGTTAATGTCATCTTAGAAGGAAGTTGAATTAGGTCGTCTAATTGTGTTTTCCGTCTGGTCTGCCTTGTAAGGTTGACACACGCTCAGGTGCGGAGTGATAATCACTCTCTTTCTTGCTAGTGTGGGCCGCCCAAAGCATGTCCGGGTTATGGCTGGAGCACTTGAAGGAGATCTCTTCATTGGACCGAAAGCAGAGGTAAAATCCTACCCGTAACACCCCTAAGCTACTCCCAAAGATGGTACGGACCCAGAAGGGCCCCAAAACCCAGAGTCACTCAGTCTTGCCAGGTTTAATTTGTTCCCCACCTAAAATGGTAATTGACTTGATTTTTCTCTTTATGAATTAAGAGTTTTGCTCATAGCAATAGCACTCAGACTTATATACCGCTTCATAACGCTTTAGAGCGCTTTCTTAAGCGCTTTACAGAGTCAGCCTCTTGTGCCCCCAACAATCTGGGCCCTTGTTTTTACAATCTTGGAAGGATGGAAGGCTGGAAGGCTGAGTCAACCTGTCAGGATCAAACTTTTGGCAGTAGGCAGAGTCAGCTTGCAATACTGCATTCGTACCGCTGCGCCACCGTGGCTCTTATGCTACAGAAAGAACAGGACAATGATTGATTTCAACATTAATAGGCAAATAAGAGCATATGTGTTTTAAACTATGCCTTTTAGAGAGGTTTGGGGTGCTTTGCAATAGGCCACCTTTGACCTTTTCCGTTGCATCCATGTAGACAGAGGTTATATATTTTGGACATTATCTGTTCTCCCCACCCAAGAGGATTCATCTTCTGGTTGCTGGGTGCCATCCTCTGCAGCAGAATTCTTTCTCTTTCTCCTGTAGGAACACCGAGGGTTGTTATCCATCCGGTACCCCATGGAGCATGGCATTGTCCGGGACTGGAACGACATGGAGAGAATCTGGCAGTATGTTTATTCCAAAGACCAGCTGCAGACATTTTCAGAAGAGGTAAAATACGTCATCCCTGGTCATAAGATCAGGTGGAGATTTGTAACCTCCTGTGTTTATTTTTATGTTTCAGCATTTTTAGAAATGGTGACGTAGGCCAGAGCTGTCCAGCCTTGGCAACTTTTTGAGGCTTGTGGACTTCAACTCCCAGAATTCCCTAGCCAGGATGCTGCTGTAGGCCTTTTTTTGCATAAAAGAAATGATACAGCTTTGATTGGCTTGGTGCTCCAAGAGAGCTGTCATGCACTGCAATATGAATTGTTCATCCAGTACATCCAGAGAGCAGTTGGAGAAGGTGCAGAAGAGATGTACATGGGTAGTGGTACCTTGGTACTCATTGTTAGTAGTTCTGGGAAGCGCGATGAGTACCGAACAAATTTGTCCCCTAAGGAATACAGTGGTACCTTAGGATTCGACTGCTGTTGAAACTCATTGAACTTGGTACTCCATGCATTTTGACGCGAAAATTTATTTTTGTCCCGGTATTCATCATTTGTTTGGTACTCAATGCACAAACTAGAAATTATTGAATTCTGCTGCCTTGTGATTCACTACATTTTTCCTTATGGGGAAAATTTGTTTGCTATTCATCATTTTGGGTTCTCATTACACCACCTAGAAGCAATTAACGATGGGTACCGAGGTACCACTGTAATGTAGTGGGTCACCAGGCAGCCGATACAAGTTCTAGCTTGGGCGTTGAGTACCAAACAAACAATGAGTGCCGGGACAAAATGTTGACGTCAAAACGCGTTGAGTACCAAATTCGATGAGTTTCAAAGCAGTTGAGTGCCAAGGTACTGTACCTCTATATTGCAGCAATAAAGGAATGTGAGCCTTAGGGATCTTCTGGTAATTTCCTAACCAGTAGGGGTGGAAAAACCACATTTGTGGTAAAGGGTTGGGTTTTAGAGCTTTCTAGAAGCTGCTTCCTGCTATAATGTAAGCCTGTTTTGTCTCTGAGTGGTTCAAAGGCCAAAGGAGCCCTTTGCTCCAAATTTGGTTCCAATTAAACATGTTCCTGAAGAACACAGCGTTGTGAAAAACGTGGTTTAATAGAGAGGCCCTTAACGTTCAATGCTGTACATCGCATCGTGTCCTTAGAAAAGTGAATTAGAATTCACTTTGCCGCCATTTTAGTGGCTTCTCACTGGATTGGAGGCCCTTTTCAGGGCCTGGGTGGGGGTGTCCAACGGGAAAAGGGGCTTGCAAACGTCCCGTCGGTTTTGTGACGTTGATGTGGACCCTCTGTTTTCCTTCCAGCATCCTGTTCTCTTGACAGAAGCCCCCCTAAACCCCAGCAAAAACCGGGAAAAGGCTGCAGAAGTTTTCTTTGAGACTTTCAACGTCCCTGCTCTCTTCATCTCCATGCAAGCTGTCCTCAGCCTGTAAGTGTCTGTGTAAGAGATTCTGGGCCATCCAGACCATATTTGCCTCAAGGGTGCTTTTTTTTTTTTTTTCCCCCAAAGGCAACTGGACTTTCTTGGGTTTAATTTTTTTCCCCCCCTTGGAAACATTTCACTTCTCATCCAGGAAGCTTCTTTGGTGAGAAGCGAAACGTTTTCAAGGGAAACACCAAGGAAAGTCCAGTTGCCTTTTTGGAAAAAGCACCTTTGGGACCCTCAGTCTGTAAGTTTCCAATTGCTGGAAGTGGAGGTCGGCTAGATGGGAAGTGACTTACCCCCTCTGGGCTCCAGTTAAGGTTGACTTTGCATGTTGCCTTGAAAAGAATTTCAACCACACAGCTCCCGGAAAGGGCCCCGTGTCTTGGTAGGAAATCAGTTCAGTTTAATTTAAACGTAGGTGCCGCCCAACAACTCTAGGCAGCTCACGGTACGACAAACAATGGAAACACAGCATGGAGAACAGAAAGCAGAAGTGCAGGTAGCACTCGAGTTAGGACTAGTTGTTCGGCGACCAAAGTTATGACGGCATTGAACAAGAGGGACTTAAAAGTGGTCCTCGAACCTCCAGCCATTGAAAACACGACTTCCATTCTTTTAGATGCGCTACAGGGAGTCCTCAACTTACAAACGGTTCGTTTAGCGACTGTTGCATTGGCCCTGAAAAAAAGGCCTCTGACAGCAGCACCCCCATGGGGCCGCGTGATCAGAATTCAGATACTTGGAAACGGGGTTCATATTTATGACGGTCGCAGTGTCCCGGGGTCATGGGATCCCCTTTTGCGACCTCCTGGCGATGGGGGCCAAGCTCACTTAAGGACTGCCTGCGCTGCCAATGCATTCTTTTAGGAATGGTCTCACGACGGGAAGGAGGAACAGGTTCCGAAGCAAAGTTGAGCCGGGCCCAGACCTTGCCCACTTGGTTCCTTAGCCTAACGCAGGGGTCCCCAACTCCTGGTCTGTGGACTGGCACTGGGCCGCGGCATGCCAGGAAGCGGGCCGTGCAAAGAAGGAAACCCCCCACCCCACCTGCAGGATGCAGGCAAGGCGAAACCAGCCCCCCTCCGGTCCGCGGGGAAAAAATATCTTTTCTCCAGGGAACCGGTGCTCCCTGGCACTCTGAAGGTTGGGTGCCGCCGGCATAACGGACTGACCACCCCATCTCCCTCTGCCAGTTATGCCACAGGCCGCACCACGGGAGTCGTGCTGGACGCTGGCGACGGCGTGACGCACGCGGTGCCAATCTACGAGGGCTTTGCCATGCCTCACTCCATTATGCGGGTCGACATTGCCGGGAGGGACGTGTCCCGTTACCTGCGCTTGCTGCTACGGAAAGAGGGCTACGACTTCCACACCTCGGCCGAGTTTGAAGTGGTCAAGACAATAAAAGAGGTAAGGTCCAGGGAGAGTCTGTAGAGATTCTCCGTCCTCCAGGTCCGGGTTGTCCCAAAGGTGCTTTTTTTTTCAGGAGGCCACTGGACTTCCTGGTTTTTTTTCTGTTGAAGACGTTTCGCTTCTCCTCCAAGAAGCTTCTTCAGCTCTGACACAATAGTGGGGAATGGAAGGATTGATATTCCTTGCAGGCAGCTGGCCCTTTGCATCCTTTTAGAGGGTCCTTGAAGCACTTGGAGGTTTCTCTGTGTCCTCGGGGTCACCTGAGTGGTGCAAATGGTTCCTGTAGCCTGCAAGTTTATTAACAAGAGTCGGAAGGGGCCTTGTGGGTCATCTAGTCCAACCCCCTCCCCCTCCTGAGCAGGAGACCCTACACCATTTCTGACGAATGGCGGTCCAGTCTCTTCTTGATAAGCCTCCAGGGATGAAGCTCCCACAACGTCCGAAGGCAACTTCTGTTCCATGGGTTGATTTTTCTCACGGTCAGGAAATTCCTCCTTATTTCCAGGTTGAATCTCTACTCCTTGTTCAGTTTCCATCCATTATTCCTTCTCCGGCCTTTTAAAGGTGCCTTGGAAAATAGCTTGACCCTGTCCTCCTCTCTGTGGCAGCCCCTCAAATACTGGAAGGCTGCTCTCCTGTCTCCCCTGGTCCTTCTCTTCCCTAGAGTAGCCAGGCCCAGTTCCTGCAACCGTCCGTCGTATGTTTCAGCTTCCAGCCCCCTCATCCTCTTGGTTGCTCTGCACCCAGCTGCATTGCTGTTATGTCTCCCCTGGTCCTTCTCTGCACTAGACTAGCCAGGCCCAGTTCAGTTTGAAAATGAACGTGCAGATGAGGAAACCCAGCCAACTCTTGGTAGGAGACGGTTCAGAGTCTTGCCTGTGCTAGTGGTGGAGAGTCTTAGCCGACCTCCCGCCCCACCGTGAGAACCTACAAGGAGCTTCTCTGCCTGGTGGCTTCCCGCTCCAGTCCAGCTGCTTCACATCCTTCCTTCCTCCCTGCAGAGAGCTTGCTACCTGTCCATCAACCCTCAGAAGGACGAAGCCCTAGAAACGGAGAAGGTGCAGTACACGCTGCCCGACGGAAGCACTTTGGATGTAAGTTCCTGAACTAAAGAAACTCCTGTTGTGCTCCTGGGAGGTGGCAGGGAGGGCCCTGACGCTTCCTCTTCCGCTTTGCAAGAGAAGCAGGGTGAGGATTTTCCAAAGAAGCTTTCTGAGTTCCCAGCTCTGCACGCCTGGTTAGTTCAGCCCTACTTGGCGATGGGCATAAGGAGGGCGGGCGGGGACCTTCTGCCAGCTTGGGAACGTTGTAGCCCAGCAGTCTTGCCGAAGCAGGAGTTGACCCTGTGGCTTTTGGGACAGGTCGGTCCATCCCGATTCCGAGCTCCTGAGCTGCTTTTCCAACCGGACCTAATAGGGGATGAAAGCGAAGGGATCCACGAAGTGCTGGTGTTTGCCATCCAGAAGTCCGACATGGACCTGAGGCGGACGTTGTTTGGGAACATTGTCCTGTCTGGAGGATCTACACTCTTTAAAGGTACTCAGTTGACGTAGAGGAGGTCGGTTCCCCCTGTAACAAGTAATAGGTAACAGAAGCACAGAGTTGGAAGGGACCTTGGAGGTCTTCTAGTCCAACCCCCTGCTCAAGCAGAAGATCCTATCCCATTCCAGACAAGTGGCTGTCCAGTCTCTTCTTAAAAACCTCCAGTGATGGGGAAGGAAGGAAGGAAGGAGAGAGGGAGGGAGGATGTGTAATAGCATAATTACACAATAGCAGAATAGCATAACAGAATAACAAAGTTGGAAGGGACTTTGGAGGTCTTCTAGTCCAACCTCTGCTCATGCAGGAGACCCTATATCATTCCAGATGAATGGCTGGCCAGTCTCTTCTTTAAAACCTCCAGTGATGGAGCACCCATAACTTCTGGATAAAGGAGTTTAGTTCTGCAGTTCCCCAAAAACTGGATTGGAAGGAGATGTGCAGTTTTCACGTCTTTTCCCAGACAAGGTTCAAGAGAGCAGAAATATTGAAGAATTATCTAAATATTGGGATGGTAATGTATCAGGGAATCTTAGGCCCAGAAGCTCATGTTTTGAAGGAATAGAAATGGACATGGAAGGGAGATGGAGAGCAATTCAGTTAGAATGAGGAAATGGGGGGGGGGGGGCTTATGGCATGGGCTGGATTTTCAACTAGAGCGCTACTCCTTTAACGAAAATAGAGGATCGGTTGCAGGCAGTGGGAGGTTTTGGCATTCTAAGCAGATACAGCTTTTTGGCATCACTTAGCTTTTCCCTGAATTTCTGGAAGTGAGAAAATGGAGAGGCATGTTTGCTTAAAAAAAATATGAAAAAGAACAACTTCCTGTTTATTACTGAAACCTGCATTTCTTCAAACATCCCTTATCAACAGATGCCAGTTTTATTTTATTTATAAAGTGGGCATTGCTTTCCTGTATCACATATTCTAAGTGATTCTGAATATATATGAAAATGAGAAAGTGAGTGAGTGAGCGAATACATGATTACCCAGATTTATGTATAAGTTAAGTTTT
This sequence comes from Oxyrhabdium leporinum, assembly GCA_032468155.1. Taxonomy (NCBI): domain Eukaryota; kingdom Metazoa; phylum Chordata; class Lepidosauria; order Squamata; family Cyclocoridae; genus Oxyrhabdium; species Oxyrhabdium leporinum. The sequence continues at coordinate 8,000 of JANHFL010006263.1, forward strand.
AAAAAACGAGGGAGTTTGAGTTACGACATTCATTCGGTGACTTCGAAGATACGACAGGGCTGAACGAAGGGACTTACGGCTGGTCCTCGGAAGTTCTGGCTGTCGCACTGTCGCCATGGTCATGTGGCCAAAATTTGGGCACCTGGCAACCAGTTCACGCTTACAACCGTCGTAATGTGTTGTGTTCGTGTGACTGCCATTTGCAGTCTTCCCTGTTGGCTCCCCACAAGCAAAGCCAATGGGGGAAGCTGGCCACGCACGGTGCGAGTCATTTGGGAAAGTCTTCCTACCACCCACCCTAAGGTGTGCAATGGCCTAGCGGTTAAGACGCTGAGCTTGCCGGCCGGGAGGTCGGCAGTTCGAGACCCAAGCACTGCATGACGGGGTGAGCTCCCGTTAATTGCTCCAGCTCCTGCCCACCTAGCAGTTCGAAAGCATGCCAGTGCGAGCAGATCAATAGGTACCACTTCGATGGGAAGTTCACCACGATCTGTGCATCTCGGTACATAGTCATGCAGGCCACACGACCACGGAAGCGCCTTCGCTCAACACTCCCTCGGCCAAGGAACCCCTAGAGTCGGGGAAGGGAAACCTTTTCCCACCACCTCTCGCGTGTGTCATGCCCCCTTTGCTGCCAGCCCCCCAATCCACCCCCTCGCATCTCGGGCCTCCCTGTGCCCAGTTTCCCTGCAGTCGCACGCACGCACCCTGTCTCTTTCCCCAGCCTTTGGGCAAGTGCACTAAGTACACAGAGAGGCAGACCAGCACCCTTCTTCTGGGTCTCCCTGCCCGCACACGTACCCCGCTTCTCCAGCCTTCCTGGGTGTCAAAGGTATTTGGGGGGGGAAAAATACCTTTGGGTCAATCATGACCCGGAAGATTGAGAATCTCCCACCAGACGTTCAGCCTTCCTGAGCTTGTGCCACATCTCAGCATCCCCGTCCTCAATTCGGGGGCACCAGGGCATCCTCCCCCCCGTGGCACCCTTTACGTCTTACTGGGGTTTCCCGCTGCCTCCCTCTTTGACAACCGGCGCAGCTTGGGTGACCATGGCAACCGGAACAGCCCAAATTGCCGTTGCTAAGTGATGCATGATGTTAACACTCTCTGAGCGCATCGCTTAGCGACAGGAATCCCAGGTCCGATTGCTCTCCTAACTCAAGGGCAAGCTGTGGGGGAGGCACCGGGGGCGGACGAAAAGCTGCCTAAAGTTAAGCACGTTGTTCGAAATTTGAGCAATAAAAAGGAGGATAGTAAAAAGGGTCATTTATTAACTGCTTACTTGTTTTTATTATAAAAATTAGAATAATTTGATGTCTAAGTATTCAAAGATGCCTGCCTGATAAACAGTCTGGTAAATGTGTGTGTGTGTGTGAGAGAGAGAGAGAGAGAAGAGATTATATATATATAATTTTAACAGGGTGTTAACTTGCCTTCTCAACTCTTTAAGGTTTTGGGGACCGACTGCTCAACGAAGTGAAGAAACTTGCTCCAAAAGATGTCAAGATCAAGGTAAATGGATGGGGGGGAAAGGTTGCATTCCAGCCCTAATTCCATTCACCTGGGTAAACTCAGTTGTTGTTGTGTTCTTTAAATAGTAATAACCCCCTAAATAACCCCCATAGGGGGTTATTTAGAACAAAATGGTTCTGAGTGGAGGACTGCCTCCAAAATGGAACCATAGCTCTCTGAGCTTTCTGTGGCTGCATTGATAAGGGGCCCTCATTGCAACGGGGAGCATGTGGTAGCTGCCTTGCAGGATCCAATCTGGGTCGTTCACCTGGACCAGAGGTGCATCTTCCAAGCTTTCGCTGGAGCCCATTCCTCAGGGAACTTCTCTCTGCTGTACTTTGGGCTACGCTACGCATCGTACTTACGTGGTGCCCGCTGGGGTGTAGCTTCCTACCGGTTGCTTGGGGTGTTGACGTAGCTGGCTTGGTTGGGAGGAGTGGCATGTACACCTGAAGGCAGCCTGAGATATCAGAACAGTGCTATCCTGTCTCCCCCCCTAGTCCTTCTTTTCATCAAACTAGACCTACCCAATTCCAGCAACCGTTCTTGGTAGGTTTTAGCCTCCAGCCCCCTAATCCTCTTGGTGGCTCTTCTCTGCACTCTTTCTGGAGTCTCAGCATCTGTTTTACATCGTGGCGACCAAAAGTGGGTGCCGTATTCCAAGGGTGGCCTTATACCAAGGCATTATAAAGTGGTATTTACACTTCGCATGATCTTGATTTGATCCCTCTGTCTAAGCATGCTTCTGTGTTCTTCCTTCCAGATTTCGGCTCCTCAGGAGAGATTATACTCAACTTGGATTGGGTAAGAATGTTCCCCTTCCTCACCCTAGGCGGTTTCCACCAGGAGCCCCAGTGTAGTAACCATGTTTTATAATGGCTTATCTTTCCTGAACAGGAATGTGGTTTATTTGATTTTTCATTTGGTGCCCTTTGAGTTTTGCCCCGTTCTATGACTGTTCTTGCCACAAATTGTTAAGTGAGTCCTTGCTGCTGTTAAATGAATAACAGGGCTGTTAAGGGAATCTAGCTTCCCCAATTGACTTGAATAACAAGCGTTCAAATTTTGATCGTGTGAATTTGGGGATGCAGCAACGGTTGTAAGTACGAAATCACACGTCCCTTTTTTTCCAGTGCCGTTGTAGCTTCAAATGGTCACTGAACGGAGGATTGTAAGTTGAAGGCTACCCTTCATATTATCTTACCAAGGCGATGTGCCAGCTCCCTGACTGCCCTCTGTCTTCTCCCACAGGGGCTCCATCCTGGCCTCGCTGGACACATTCAAGAAGATGTGGGTCTCCAAGAAGGAATACGAGGAGGACGGCTCCAGGGCCATTCATCGAAAGACATTCTAGGGCAGGGCGGGGGGGCAGCAGCAGGAAGCAGCAGCTGGGGTCGTGTCTCTTCTCGTAATCCTTTCTTGTCCAGGGCTGCTCCTTTCCTTTTCCTTTTCCTTCTTTCCTCCCTCCCTCCCTCCCTCCCTTCCCCCTCTCCTTCCTTTCCTTCCTTCCTTCTTTCCTCCCTCCCTTGCATTCTTCTTCCTTTCCTTCTTTCCTTCCTTCCTTCCTTCCCCTCCCTCTCTCCCATCCTTCTT
>JANHFL010006263.1:19149-30694 GCA_032468155.1 Oxyrhabdium leporinum
GCTGTCCGTCCAATCTCTTCTTGGGTTAAACCCTCCAGGGTTGGAGCTTTCACAAGTTAAGGAGGCAAGTCACTCCGCTGATTCGTCTAAGGTAGAATAGAATTGGAATTAGAATATGAATATACAGGGGACTAGGACAGAATAAGGAATAGAAGAGTTGGCAGGGACCTTGAAGGTCTTCTAGTCCAGCCCCCTGCTCAGGCCGGAAACCCTATTGTGGGGGTTCCAAGTAACATCCCCCCCCCAACAGAATCAAAACTCTGAGGCAAGCAGTTCTTCAAAGCCTAGATTTATAAGGAATGTCATATTGGCACCTATCCCATTTCAGACAAAGGGTTATCCAATCTCTTCTTAAAAACTTCCAGTGTTGGGGCATTTCCAACTTCTGGTGGCCAGCTATTCCGCTGGTTAATTGCCCTCACTCTCGGGGAATTTTCTCCTGAGTTCTAGGTTGCTTCTCTCCTTCGATTAGTTTCCACCCCTTAGTCCAACCTCCTTGTACCCTGGGTGTAATGCAGCAATTGGAAGTTTGTCAATCCAGGATCCAGCTAGGATCTTGCAGGAAGCCATAGTCTTTGAGTTTTTCCCGTGGGACTGATGACATTACTGGAGACCAGGAAAAGCGGTTATGGGGATAACTCAAGTTTTAAGAAGCCCTGACTTAGGTCTGTGCAGCGAATCCTGACACTAAAGTAGTAAGAATGGTTTTTTTCCAAAGCACCAGTTTTATTAGTCCAGGGTTTTTCTTTTCTACCGTAGTTTTCTCACTGGAATTAATCTGCTCTTCCCTTCCCCAAGGACCTACCACACACTATCCTAAGGCTGTTTGCCTGACATGCTTAACGGTGCTTAACTCCCTGATTTCTTCCACCCATTGATCTGCAATGAGAATCCAAACCTTAAACTAAGGATGATCCCAGGTTTACATAATGAACTAGCCTCAAAGTTATTTATTTGTTAAATTTATTTGCAGCATATCTTGCTGCGGGCAGCTTACACCAATACACACAAGAGACTGAAAAGTATAAACATAACAGTAGCAAAATAATGGAACAATGAGCAACGAAAAAGAAAAGAAATGAGAATACATTGAGATGAGAGTAAAAAAAAATGGGCAGGTGGGGAGAAGTGGGTTTGTTTTCAATCTAGTAACCACCTTAAGCGAACAAACATCAAACTAAGTTGGATGGCTTATGGTTGCATTTGTTCTGGGAGCATAGATCAATGAGAACGGAAGCTTAGTAGTCTTCAGGGCTTGGAGCTATATGATAGGTAGTCCTTGACTTAATGACCACAATGAGCCCAACATTTCTGTTGTTAAGTGAGACACTCGTTAAGTGAATTTTGCCCCATTTCTTGCAACAGTTAAGTGAATAACTGCCTTTCGGTTAGCAACGTGGTTATTAAGTGAATCTGGCTCCCCCATGGACTTTGCAGTTGCCAAGCGTCTGAATTTTCGATCCTGTGACGCCCGGGGCTGCTGCAGGCGTCGTAAGTCCGAAAAGTGTCCCTAGGTTGCTTCCGTGCCCTTGTAACTTTGTACGATCGCTAAACAAACTATCGTAAGTTGAGGACTACCTGCGTTTCACTAGGGCTTTGCAATCTAGCCAGTTGGGCTATCAAATTGGGGGCGGGGGGGGGGCTAGCCCATCAGTTTGCAGCCAAGAGAGAAAGACGATGCCATCGGGGGAGGCAGATGGTCACTTAACAGATGGTGTGATTATCCTCCTGTTGAGTCATCAGCTGCCTCGGTCTCCCTCCATCTCTTCTGATCCCTCTGGTTACCAAGGTTGACTTAGAACTGCTCTCTGCTGTGGCTTAATTGCACATAAACCATGGTTCAGGTAACAAAAGGGCAAGTATGGTGCTTGAGAGGCTGAAATAGCTCTTCTCTTCCTTGTTTTCCTCTCCTTCTCTCTATAGCGCCGAGCTGTTACATCTGGGAGCAGAAGAAGCTTATTTCTTTGCTATTGGTTTGTAAGAATATCTTTAAGAACCTTTTTTGTTGTGGTTGAAAAGCAGGATTAAAATACTGTAAATATTGAATAAGGGTTTTTTTGGGCAGTGAAGGCTATTTAAGGGGCCATGGTGTCTTTCCTACAGCAGTTGGGGGGGGTGGTGGTAGAAGGAGGAACAAGTGGTTTTAAAAACATCCTTTTTAAGCAAAATGTATTTTTAGAATGGAGGGCTTTTTTTTCTTCTTCTTCTTCCTGCTCTTCAGAATATTCCTGATAAAATTACTTCGGAAAATATAGCAAGCAACTTTACTATACGGTAAAAGCCAACCCCGAAGCGAATTTCTTTTGGGATATCCAGATACCAGGGGGATATTTCAAAGGTGTGGCAAAAATAAAGCATCTCTTCTCACTTCCAGACTCTCTACTTGTGGCTTAATGCGTTGCATGGACCTGAGCATTGTGGCTTGTAAAACTTGTGGCTTAGTGTGATGCATGAACTCTGCCAATTGCAATTTATTTCCCAGCCATCGCTTTAAAAACTCGTAACTCGGCACAGGATAATGAACCAAAAGGCTGTGAGTTTCAGAGAATGCTGCAGGTGGGAAGAAAAATTCTCGGAGACCTTGCTGTCATTTTATGTAATGACTTGAAACAATGTAAATGCCGTGCTATTATCAGTACTCCTGATTTTGATGCTATTCCTTTGTTGATGCAGCCTAGGATTGAATTGGGTTTTTTTGGGGCAGCACATTGATTGCTCATATTTAAGTGGTGATCCACTAGGATTCCTAGATCCCTTTCACAGTTAGCTACTTTTGAGCCAAGCACCACCTATTCTATATCTATATCTGATTTTTTCCCCCCTGCCTAAGTGCAGGACCTGGCTTTTCTCACCCCTCAACTGGGGCTTGTTGGATGAAATGTCTCCATGAATACAAGCAGGCTCCGAGAACACCAAGGATTCCATAGGTCAACCCTGAGCTACAGATGGATCTTGTCTTCTCTTCGCTAACCCTGATTACAACTCTTGTTACTTTACAGTAGAGCATTCATAGCCATTGAGTAACAAAAGCATCTTGTGGAAGCATCTCTATCTGGTGTACATCTGTCTATGGTTTGGTTTTTTTTAAAAAGTACAGTTTAATATGCTTTTTGTATTCCGTTTCTTCGTATTGTTTTTAATCGTAAGCCACCCGCAGTCATGTATGTGAGATAGATGGCTACTGTATGGGTAGAAATAATAAATATTCTTCCACGTGAAAGTGATTCAAAAGAAAAAGGGTCACAGGACTGGGTGCATAACACACTCGGCTGGGAACACCAGATAACCGGGGGAGATCTACTCTTTGTCCTAAAAAATGAATGGAATGGAACGGAATGGAAAAGAACAGGAATAGAATAGGAATGGGAATAGGAAAAGGAAAAGGAATGGAAAAGAACGGGAATAGAATAGGAATGGAAAAGAACAGGAATAGAATAGGAATGGGAATAGGAAAAGAATGGGAATAGAATAGGAATGGAAAAGAACAGGAATAGAATAGGAATGGAATAGGAATAGAATAGCAATAGAACAGACTATTGGCCAAGTGTGATTGGACACACAAGGAATTTGTCTCTGGTGCATAAGCTCTCAGTGTACACAAAACAACAACAGAGTGATAGGTCATAGATCATAAATCATAGTTACAATAATTCATCATAATATAATATAAATCCGTTTACATTTGTTTTCTTTCTGGATGCCTGGAAGCCTCCCAAACAGCCTTGGGATGGTAGAAATTGTTTGTTTGTTTGTTTGTTTTGACAGGGTCCCTGTGTTCTTTCGGGCAGAGAGAGCATGTGTGTAGAGAAAGCAAAAAAGTAACTTCTTCACCGCCGTTTCCAACCCAAGACCAAACAAGCTGAGCCTCTCCTTTCAAGTTCAAACCGGAAGAGAGATTGGCCCTACTCATGAAAAAGTCAGGAAAACAAAGCCTGGGGAAAACCTCTGCGTTGGATAGCCAACCTGGGACATCCAAGGATGCCTTAAAGCAGATGCGCCAGACCCCGCTTTCCAAAGAAACCTCGAAAGCGAGCTTGGTTCCCCAATCAAAGATGACTTCCCTCAGCAAAGAGCTGTTCAACACCTGGAGAGACATTCGTTGGTTCCAAATTCCTTTGTCATCTTTAAGGAAGCCCAAAGCTGGTCTCTTTAGCTTCACCTTCCAGTCCAGCCTGCAGAGATACCAGCAGCTTCGGAAAAACAAACGGCTGAAAGTTGGCAGGCCCTTCTCTGTCCTGCCTTTTCCTAACTTATCCTTGCCGTTTACCGATCCCCCATCGTTTCGAGATGCGTTGCGGGTAAGCAGTGAAGCCAGGATTTATTTCTTTGGGGGAATAGACAGGACCAGAGAACATAAGCTCTCTAATAGTACAGGGTGGTGTGACGGCCCGGGACACGGCACAGAGATAACACAGGCAGCTGGCAGTTCAAACCACCCCTTTATTGTTCCAAATTTCCCCAAATCCTCCCACGTTTCTGGCAAGTTCCATAGCAAAGTGATCTCTCTCTCTCTCTCTCTCACACACACACACACATGCACGCGCACCCCTCAAGCAACCTCTGGCTGCAAATAGTCCAGCCCAATGCTGTGAACACCACGGCTGCAAAGCAAGCAATCCAGCAGGGCAAGTCGAGGTGTCCAGGAAGCAAAGGAGCCGAGCAAGTAATCCAGAAATCCAGAAAGAATGCAAGGAATCCAGGAAAGTTCAAATGTCCGCACTCAACACTCCAGAAATGCAGCGTCTCTTCCCGACAAATACTCCTCCCCACAGCGTCTCCTTAAGTCTCAGTCCCCAGGTGTGCCTTGTGAAGAGGGGTGGGGCGCTCTCCTCCCGAGTACCCGGCTCAGTCTGCGCTGTTCTCGCCTTCTTTCCACTCTCCGTGCTCTTGGATCAGGAGGCGGTGGTCCTTGCTCATCACCTGAGCTCTGTCTCTCATGTTCACTGCTTAACCTCTCTTGGTCATCCTGCCCCACTTCCTCCCTGCCTACAAGCCACCCCAATCCTGAAATGTCCTGGCCTGACTGGCCCTGCTCCCCATTTTCCTCCGAAGCCAACGAAGCCGCCCCCTCGATCTCCATCTGCTCCAGTTCCGGCTCGTCTTCCTCCACAGATTTAGGCTCTTGACGGGGACATGACGGGTGGTATTGATCAGCTTTCCTTCCTTAGTGTTTTAGGAAGACCTCCAAACCACTCATCCTCTCTTGGTACATTGTAAACATGTCTCAAAACACATTCATTGGTAGAATTGTGAGCCTATATGGTATTAGAAATATTGTTCTTTTCCCCTCTTGATCAAAAGCGAGGTTCCTATGTTGACTGGCCCCAGTCTGAAAGGCCCTTCATATGAAGGGGTGTATGGTGAGACTTCCTTGGTCATAAATTTGCTGTGGGCCACTTATCCTAGACAGATTTAAAGGTAGCACAAGGCCTTAAGGCAGCAGTGGGCACAAGATTTATCTATTTTAATATCCTTGAATAAATAAGGGCTGGATCGACAGATACATTCAATTGAAATAGGGTTGGGATAGTTGGAGGTTAAGTGTTTTTTTGGTGAACCAATCCATCAGATTTTCTGGAATTTATTTCTTCGGACTTAGCATTTTACATATCCCTAGGACTGTGTTTTGTTAACTAGGGGGTAAGGCGTGTGTATATATGAATCCAGCCGTTAAACAAGCATTTTTAAAATCTTACCACATTTGTCCTGCAGGGTGATAATCACAGATCTTCAAGAACTGAAAGATCTAAAGTCAACAAAAGGCTCTCGGCCCATAGAAATGGTAATATTCTAAAATATATTTCTGATGACTTTGGGGTGGGCGAGGGAATGGGACGTTGTCCTTTGGCCAGTTTTAGGATCGGTTATGATGCTTGTTTGCTGAAGTAGACCTAACCTCAAAGGGGGAGGGGTGAAACTGGCCTTTTGACCTGGTTTGCTTGTACTTTATATTATTATGAACCACGGTGGCACAGTGGTTAGAGTGCGTTACTGCAAGCTACTTCTGCTGCCTGCCGGCTGCCTGCAATTTGGCAGTTCAAATCTCACCAGGCTCCAGGTTGACTCAGCCTTCCCTCCTTCCAAGGTCAGTAAAATGTGGACCCAGATTGTTGGGGGCAAGAGGCTGACTCTGTAAACCGCTTAGAGAGGGCTGTAAAGCACTGTGAAGCAGTATAGAATTGCTATTGTCTCTCCTTCCTCCCCTCCCCTCCCTCTTAGTGGTTAGAATGCAGCATTGCAGACAAATTCTGCTCATTGCCAGCAGTTTGATCCTCACTGGCATAAGGTTGACTCAGCCTTCCGTCCTTCTGAGGTGGGTAAAACGAGGACCCAGATTGTTGGGGGTAAGAGGCTGACTCTGTAAACCGCTTAGAGAGGGCTGTAAATCACTGTGAAGCGGTATATAAATCTAAGGGCTACTGCTATTGGGACGAAGGGATCTTAATGAAATAAATGTATTGAGTGCCATGTTTTGAATGTGATTTGTAAAAAGGTGCTTAAAGCATTGCAGGATACAAAGCTGGTACTTTGGGGGAAATCACAGGTTTAAAGCACTCTACAGCCCTGTGATGTTGAGCACCGGAGGCTTACCAACAATTTCTAGTGTTTGAGGCAGGAAATGAATGGGGAACAGCCTTCAATTTCAGACCATTTGCCCCTGAAAATTGGCAGCGTGATTTGTAAGCCACTGCAAGGGGCCAAGCGAATAGCATGTAGCTTATGCACTTGTCACCCCTGGTTTATAAAATGCCACCTATAATTAAAGGTAATAAAACACCCCAAAGGGTTCTCAGTGCTGAAATATTTTTATGTAAAGGCTAAATATTGTTCACCATACCCGTGGTTTACCCGTCCTCCCCCCCCACACCAGCTGAGAGCAGCCCCCACCGAGAAAATGAACATGTGGATCTGTACATGCAGGAAATTAGACTTTCAAACAAAAAAAAAGAGTCTGCTTCTTAAAATATATATATATTTATATAGGATGAGTTATTTTAGGTCTGTTTCTCATCCACAGAACACACCACTGTATCACCCAGGGTTGGTTTGAGCAGTACCAAAATAAGATTTGTCAGGAACATTAAACGCTCACGTTTCTGTAGAAACGAGAAATAATAATAACTAGTTGAAAGGGATGCTATTGTGGGCACAGCACTATTTAAATCCTGGGAAACGTGTAGCTAGCAGGGTTACGTCCAGGCAGAATCTGATTTTCAAAAATAGATTCCTTTTTTTAATACGCTTGCAACAGATGAGATCCATCAGAGGGCAGTCTTGGCTCTAAAATTGTCATCTGACTTAGCATCCCCCCCCCCCCCCAATTCAATTGCAGTCGAATGAAAGTTGGGTTCCTTAGGCTGAAAGATATTTTTTTTCCCTCTCCAAAAAGACAGCTCTGTCCTTACAATTTCAGATCCGCTGGAGCAAAATTGCACACGCTGTTTTACATCCTGTGTCTCGCGCGGAGAGGGCCTTTTTTTTTTTAAATCTTCTAAAGTGCCATGTCGGCCTTCTGAAATAGGGTAGCGGGCTTCTCCTGCCCGACAGATGAGCGGGGCCGTCAGCCCTGAAGTACTCCAGGTTGAGAAGACTGCCCAGTACCTTGCATCCCACGGGGTCTCTGCCTGTGTTCACCACGAGCACGTCAACGAGGTGGTAGATTTAGCCAAGGAATGAGGAGGGAAGGATCAGACCTCTTTCGCTGGGCCCTTTACCATCTCACTCTGTAGTGCCATTGCCGTGTGACTGAGACGTTCAGCCCGGTGGCTGGCATGCCTTGGCCCGGCGGAGGTCCACGGACCAGGGGTTGGGCACCCCTTGGTGTAGCATGTCTGGCCTCCTGGTAATGGCTCTTTCCTTTCCCCCAGACTCTCGGGCTTTCCTGCGACGGATGCAGAAGAAGTTTGAAAAGCACCAACCACCTCCAGAGGTGCTTCCCCCCAAATGCGTCCCCTCTGCAGCAGTTTCTGGCCAGCAGTGGGTCCCGGGGCTCGGCAGGCGCCCCAGGAAGAAACCCAGGAAGGGAGACTTTGCTCCCCCAGCCAAGACCCCTGGCAGAGGGAAAGGCTCCAGTGAGCGGAGCGACTCCAAGTCCCCCTTGGAAGAGGATGAGGACATGTTCCCAACGGACTGGTCGCCTCCGTCGTTTCTCTTCAAGGAAGAGCCGCCTCCTCTCAGCCCGGATCCTGAACCCAGCTCTGAACCTGAAAGCTCTCGGGAAATGCCGGACGGCATCGAAGCGCCTGGTGGGTCCCTCTCTCTCTCTCTCCCCAAATTGGGGGCCCTTTGCAGGTAGTCCTCAACTTACGATCATTCATTTGCTGACCGTGCAAAGTTACAGCAGCTCTGAAGCAAGTGGCTTAGGATCAGCTTTCATACTTAACGACTGTTGCGGCATCCCCATCGTCACGTGATCAAAATTCAGATAGCAACAGCCCTTAGACTTATATACCGCTTCACAGGGCTTTCCAGCCCTCTCTAAGCGGTTTATACAGTCGGCCTCTTGCCTCCAACAATCTGGGTCCTCGTTTTACCCACCTCGGAAGGATGGAAGGCTGAGTCACCCTTGAGCCGGTCAGGGTCGAACTCCTGGCAATGGGCAGAATTAGCTTGCAATACTGAATTCTATCCACAAGGGAGGGAGGGAAGGAAGGAAGGAAGGAAGGAAGGAAGGAAGAAAAATAGCAACAGCCCTTAGACTTATATACGGCTCCACAGTGCTTTCCAGCCCTCTAAGCGGTTTACAGAGTCAGCCTCTTGCCCCCAACGATCTGGGTCCTCATTTTACGCACCTCGGAAGGATGGAAGGCTGAGTCAAGTTTGAGCCAGTCAGGATCGAACTCCTGGCAGATGGCAGAATTAGACTGCAGTGCTGCCTTCTAACCACTGCGCCACCACGGCTCTTGGCAACTGACTTATATTTATGACGGTCGCACTGTCCTGGGGCCACGTGATCCTCTTTTGTGACCTTCTGACAAGCAAAGTCAGCAGGGAAGCCAGATTCACTTAGCGACTGTCACTTAACTAACTTAACAACCACAATGAATCACTTAACAATTGTGGCGAGAAGGTTCGTAACATGGGGCAAAACTCACTCAACAGCAGAAATTTGGGGTCAGTTGTGGTCATAAGTCAAGGACTACCTGAATTTTTCCTCAAAGACTCCGGTGCCAGCCAGCTGAAAGGGAGGGACCATTTGGGGGGTGATCTAGTATGAGGCATTTAGTCTTACACTTGGAAGATAACAGATCACAGATCAGCAGAGTTGGAAGGGGCCTTGGAGGTCATCTAGCCTGGCCCAAGCACAATTTCCAACAGATGGCACTCCAGTCTCTTCTTGAAAGCCTCCAGTGATGAAGCTCCCACAACTTCTGAGGGCAACTTCTGTTCCGTTGGTTGATTGCTCTCAATGTCAGGAAATTTCTCCTTATTTCCAGGTTGAATCTCTCCTCCTTGATCAGTTTCCATCCATTGTTCCTTGTCTGGCCTTCAAAGGTGCTTTGGAAAATAGCTTGACCCCCTCCTCCTCTCTGGAGCAGCCCCTCAAATATTGGAAGAGTGCTATGACTTTCTCTCAGTCAGGCGTGGGTGCCAAATGCATCTAATATTTCTTAGGATTGGGGTTTTTTTTGGGGGGGGGGCGTGGGCCAGGAAGAATCTAAATAGAAGCTGTGCTACTTAGAAACCTGGATTAAGTGCTCAATTCCACATTCTGTAGCTCCGATTAGTCTCCGCGCAGTATAGCGTGTCTGGCCTCCTGGTAATAACTCTTCCCTTTTTCCCAGAGTCAGCAGACGAGAACCTGGGAAGAGGTGACGGCTCCATTGTACGGAGTGACCCCAAGTCTCCCTTGGAGGAGGAGGAGGAGGAGGAGACGACGACGCTCCTTCCGCACTTGCCGCAAAGACGAATCGCATTTGTGTGCAATGAAGAGTCACTTCCCCTCAGCTCAACCCCTTGGCCATCTGAGCCTCGAAGCTCTCAGGAGAGGCCAGACCAAGAGGCTGGTTGGTCTCCAAGGATGGGAGGTCCTTCTCCGTCTCCCCCTCTCCAGGTGCCAGGCTCTGGGAACTCCTGCAGGAGCAGCATCTCGCCCTCCTCTGAGGAGCTTTCAGAAGGTCCCAGAGTGTTGACCCGGGACTCCGATGAAGAGGAAGATATGGATGACAGCAGCCTGGTGCCCCTCCAATATCTCCTCCACATGGGCGAGAAGAGTTCCAGCGCTCTGGAGATGAGCTCGGTGGGTACCCCGGGGAGCTGGGATTGAACCTCTTTCGACTTGGCCTTCTTCAGAATCTTGGCCTTCGAATACTGGTCTCCGTCTGGGTCCTTTCCCTTCTCTGGGCTTGATTTGCATACAGGGTAGTCCCTGACTTGGAAATAGAAATAGAATAACAGAGCTGGAAGGGACCTTGGAGGTCTTCTAGTCCAACCCCCTGCTTAGGCAGGAAACCCTACACCACTTCAGACAAGCCTTTTCTTAAAAACTTCCCGTGTTGGAGCATTCACAACTTCTGGAGGCAAGTTGTTCCACTGGTTAATTGTTCTCACTGTCAGGAAATTCCTCCTTTGTTCTAGGTTGCTTCTCTCCTTGATTAATTTCCATCCGTTGCTTCTTCTCCTGCCTTCTGGTGCTTTGGAGGATAGGTTGACCCCCCTCTTCTTTGGGGCAGCCCCTCAAATGTTGGAACACTGCTATCATGTCACCCTTCATTAGATTAGACATACCCAATTCCAACAACTTCTCTTTGTATGTTTAACCTCCAGTCCCCTAATCGTCATCGTTGCTCTTCTCTGCACTCTTTCTAGAGTCTCCACATCTTTTTTTCTGTCGTGGCCACCAAAACTGGGTGCAATCTTCCAAGGGTGGCCTTACCAAGGCCTTGTAAAGTGGTATTCACACTTCACGTGATCTCGATTCCATCCCTCTGTTCATGCAGCCCAGAACTGTGTTGGCTTTTTTTTTTGACAGCTGCAACACACTGTTGCCTCCTATTGAAGTGACTGTCCACTGAGACTCCAAGATCCCTCTCACTGTTACTGCTACTGAGCAAGGCACCACCTCTACTGTCCCTGTGCATTTGGTTTTTCTTGCCTAAATGTAGAACCTTATTTTTTTTCACCATTGAATTGCATTTTGTTAGATAGCGCCCGTATTTAAAATGGGCTCCGAAGGCATCATCAAGCAGACCTCCTTGAAGCCATCTGCGTCCAGTTGCAATTTTAAACTCCCGGGAACTTACGTTCGTACAAAGGTGTTCAGGATCGCGTTGTTTATTGAGCACAGAGTTCTTGGATAACAGTAGTTAAAAAATATATAACAAGAGCATATAATGCTATGTATGATACGCATATGTTGGAGATAGCCCATTTTGTAAGGTTTGAGGAATTCAAGGAGTGATACGGGTAGCCTTCAACTTACCACAGTTCATTTGGTGACCGTTCAAAGTTACAACGGCACTGGAAAAAAAAGGGACCGGTGATCCCTTTTCACACGACCGTTGCGGCATCCCCAGGGTCACGTGATCGAAATTCAGAAGGTTGG
>JANHFL010006264.1:5025-25357 GCA_032468155.1 Oxyrhabdium leporinum
TGTTGAGAGAGAGAGAGAGAGAGAGAGAGAGAGAGAGAGAGAGAGAGAGAGAGAGAGAGAGACGGATTGCAGGATTCCCTTTAATGAAGTACAAGTTGCCAAGACAAGTTTAGGTAAATGAAGCCTGTGTCACAATAAGTTACAAAGAAAAAAAAAAGTGACAGACACAACAGAGCAGATGGTTGTTATTATTAAGTGTGATGTCAGGAAGGTACGCTAGGTAACCACAAAGATGAAGCAGTTGTATTAGTGCTGTTGTTGCAAACAGTAGCATAATACCCTAATCAAGGAACTAGCTAGGAGAAAAACCACCCCCCCACAAACACTATCAGGGGAAAACGACTGTATATAAATAGGAAGCAAACCTTTCACTATCTAGCATTGATGATGTTGCCTCCTGGGTAATGAAACCTCTGCAAGTCAACGACCAAGCTCAGAGAGCACCAAGGATAATATCAATTTGCATTTATGAAATCTGTTCAAATTGAGCTTCACAGATTGCGTGTGTGTATGTGTGTTGGGGTCTTTGAGTCAGTGTTGACATCTGGCAACTGCTTGGATTAGCCTACAGTTTTCTTGGCAAGGTTTTTCAGAAGCGGTTGGCACCTTACTGGCGTCTTGAACAAGGGTTAATTACACCTCATGCAGAATGTTTCTACAAGCCATTGGTTTTTTGACCCAGGAGGAGCTTCAGTTTTTAAAAATCCCATTTTTATGCTGCTGTGCTCTCTGTTGCTTAGTGTGACTCACATTCAGTCCACTAACTTTTTCTTCATCTAATAATTTCAGTCTTTTGGATCATCCTAAACCCTGTGAAGTGATAGGAATTAGAGAGACACATGCTGCAATCATTTTTAATTCCCAGCTCTAGACTTCTGCTTAACTGTGTTTCCTGAAATTTGGTGGTTTCATCTTAATTTGATGGTTTCATCTTTCATCTTTCTCATTTTTTGATGAGACACTGATGAATGCCCTGAAGTTGGGAAGACATAGTTTTAAAAATGAATGAAAATGAATAACATGCTTAAACAACCTGAAAATAATAATTAAATTACAAGTATCACATATTGACATTTTGCATCAGCACCAAACTCGTGTAGTCATTAATTAGTAAATATAATCACTCACTCAATCAATCATAATCATCATCTGCTTAACTTTTATAGATAAGGGAAATTCAAAGAAACATTCTGAGTTCACAATTTTCTTTTTGGGCTAACAAAATAGATGCATAGGTGTCTGGGGAGACAGACAAGGGTGTCCTGTTAAGAAATAGACATTATAATGCCACAATCCAAATTCTTCTCTATATATACTTGTATGTAAAGTCATGACACAATTATGAAAAGGCTGAGCTTGCATCATGATGTCACAATCCACATTTCGTTCTTTTGTCAATATTGGTATATGACTGGTTACGACCTTTATAATCTGGATTACAAATGGGAAAAATATTCAGTTATCTATGTTATGGTGGAATTTAAGCAGTGAAACAAGAAGTAGTATCATCATTGAACTCACAGGAAATATGCAACTCACAGGTAAATATGTGTAATAACTGATGCAAATACTGAAATGTTAATGCTTACAACAGCAGCTGAACACTACTTCCTATCCTTTTACTTAATTTAAATAGAATGTGGTCCTTCTGGTGAATTGGCTTCAATAATCTGCAGTGACACTGATGCATAAAGTAATAACTTCAATTTGCTATTTGAAATTGTGACCCAATCACACAATGCTTGAGTCTCTGGTCTGCAATTGACTTGGTTTTTGAAGGGGGGGGGATAGTTGTGTGTATACTATGTATGTACAAACTAAACATTTTATTCATTTTATTTTATTTAACTTTATATTTTTTGTCATCAGTTCCCTTAATGGTTCAAGGAGGGCAATTTAGAAAAATATAATTAAAACAGTGGAATTGCAATTAAAACAATCCCAAAACACATTATCAAAACAATTTAATTAAATCAAGAACAGAGGGATAGAATCAAGATCATGTGAAGTGTTAATAACACTTTATAATGTCTTGGTAAGGTCACGCTTGGAATACTGCATCCAGTTTTGGTCACCATAATGTAAAAAGGTGTTGAGACTCTAGAAAGAGTGCAGAGAAGAGTAACGAAGATGATTAGGGGACTGGAGGCTAAAACATATGAAGAACAGTTGCTAGAATTGGGTATGTCCAGTTTAATGAATTGTAGATTGTACAGTAGTAGAGTGTCCTGGAAGTAGCATAGTCACAAGTTAGATAAGCCTTATCAACCCCTTGAATTGGTCCTGGAATGAAAATGATGAAGCAACTTTCATATAAGGATTAAGTATGATTCTCAGAAGGCAACACTCACCATTTTCATCCTGACTTCATGGACCATTGGTTTCAATGATGGATCCAGAAGGACCATATCCCACAAGGTTGTCTAATCATCATTACTAAAATTTGGTGGTCTCACTTCTGACATTTCGAGACAAGAATAGGAAAGTATCCCTTTAAGTAAGCATACCACAACTTTAAAAATTAAAATTCTTAAATATCCCAAGTGAGTTCATAAAAACGAATTAAATAATACAGGGAATTAAAACTTTTCAAAACCACAAAGTAGAGTATCTAAGGAACTGAGTAGAAGTATCCAGCTGACAGATTCTGGTATTGTCCAAAGAGTTGGAGCCCTCAAACTCCAATTTTCTTAAATGCGGTGGTCAGCAACCATAAATCATTATAGAAAGAAGAATGTTAAGAGATGATGCAAATTGCTTCTCCCATGGTGTAGATTTTTCTTCATGGCAACCAAGGCTATGTCTGTGCCAAATCAAAACCTAAAAGACCAAAGAATATAGTAATAGGATTCATTGAAGGGCTGTTGGACCTGCTGTGCCTTCATCTTCATCACTGGCTACACTAAACTTGGAATCTTAGACTCCAAAATAGTTTGTTGTTAAAAATAGTTTAATCCAAAACAAGCTTCTTAAGAATGTACTTATCACGTATCCCAAGGAGCTTTTCCTGCCAAAAAAAAAAAAGTTATAATGACCTTAGAGATTAATGGAACCATGTTTCAAAGCAATTGCATACAAGAACCATCATGGTGGAGCTCAGCTAGAACTTCGGAGCTAGATAGAACGTGGATAGATACAGATTAACAGAGTTGGAAGGGACATTGGAGGTCATCTAGTCCAACTCCCCCATCCAAGCAGGAGACCCTACACCATTTCTGACAGATGGCAGTGCAGTCTCTTCTTGAAAGCTTCCAGTGATGAAGCTCCCACAACTTCCAAAGGCAAGCTGTTCCATTGGTTAACTGCTTGCACTGTCAGAAAATTTCTCCTTATTTTCAGGTTGAATCTCTCCTTGTTCAGTTTCCATCCATTATTCCTTATCTGGCCTTTAGGTGCTTTGGAAAATAACTTGACCCCCTCCTCTCTGTGGCAGCCCCTCAAATATTGGAAGACTACTATCATGTCTCCCCTGGTTCTTCTCTTCACTAGACTAGCCATGCTGTCTAGTGGAATGGAACACTTGTAGTTCAAGGCCTGAGGTTTCCAGGTCATTGGGCCATTTCAGCAATGTTGCATGATCAATGCTGTCAAAAGCCACTAGAGATCCAGGAGAATCAACCTTGTGCTACTCTCTTATCTCTTTCCTGATAAAGGTTATCAGTCAGCACAGCCAAAATGTTGGGTACTGTCTGGAAGTCAAACAAAAACTTATTAAATAATTGATTTTAAAAAAAAATTTCTACATTTGCTGCAGCAGAATTGTACCATCTGGACAATCTATATTCTTTATATTTCTCTTCAATAAGATGTGCCTATGAGCATGATCAGATTTAATATCTTTAATCCCAAAACATGGAGCAACATGTTAGCCTCACAGATGTTCCCCTTATTTTGCACAACTATGCAATCATCCTAGCATTACCAAGTTCTCTTATTTATTTTCTCACTGCTTCCTGCCATTCATTTTGAGAAATGCCTAAGCTGGAGTGGCATAATGTAAGGATGAAGAATGTATAAATCCCCAAATATTGAACAGCAGCTTGCCATATTCCAGGTAAATGAGACTCTTTGGAATTGGAGTTCAGAAAAGTCTGAAGGACCGCAAATTCCCAGCCCCAAATAATGTCAGAAGATGCCCTTAAGTTGGCTGTTGAGGGCAGAATATATGAAAACATTTTACATATTAATGACTGCATCATAAAACTCGTTCTGCCAGCTGTTTGCACATAGTTTTTAGAATTATGAGAGTACAACAGTATTACAAGGACATTCCTCCTTAGAGCTAAAAACAGGAAAGCTAGTGCTATTTTTAAAAATGTGATCCTATACAGATTTTGGCCATTGTCCAAAGCAATAGATTGTCATGAAAGAAGGCGCTTGGTTTTCTAACCCTGGTCAGAAGCCATCAACTGCTTTTAAAAACTAAGCATTTGTGTTTTTAAAACAGTATCTTAATTCCTGGAAGCTAGCAGTTAATATATACAGGTAGTTCTCATTTAATGTTCACTTGTTCAGCAACCATTCAAAGAACAAGGGGGATTTACAACAAGTCCATGTAGTTGTGGCTATTGCGACATTCCCTCAGGTATGTGATTGCTATTCAAATACTTGACAACAGGCTCACAATTGCAACATCAAAGTGCCCTGCACTCACATGATTGCCATTTGCAAACTTCACAACTAACATCCAACAAGCAAAATCAATGGCAGAAGGTTACAGATGGCGATCACGTGACTACAAGATGCTGAAATCGTGTGGGATTTGCCTAACAACTGCAACAGATTTGCTCTGTGAATGAGATGGGCCATCTCTGAATTTGATAAATAAACTGGAACTACTGGAATTGCTGCTTTATAGTCATGTGATATTACAGTCTCGTGATATTACAGTCTATGACAGATTTCCCAATTCCAATTATTGTTGGTAACCGAGGAGTTCTTGTATTTGTTATTATTGGATTTTAAATGGTTTCTTGTGAGCTACATTAAAAACCTTTGTAAGGAGGCTGCAACTTATCTCACCGCTAGGTCTATCCCACGCAGGCAGGATAGCCTGGTCAATGCAGCAATAATTACTTTCACCAGTCCTCACTTCCATCACCCTCTTTCTTCTCTTTCTACCAGAAAGATAGGAACAAGTTTTAAAGAAAGAAACTGCCTTTCCCTTTCTCCTAATGACAGAAAACATGCAGACACGTACTTATTGACTCATACACCGTTCACTGAAACTACCTGAGTTGCACTACCATCTTACGACACCAAGACACAATCTGGAACCAATGGTGACTGTTTAAAATAGTATGTACTACATTACAAACCAGGCGGCAGCAATAGGTGTTGGGCAGAGAGAGAAAGGATTGTATTCAAAGAGTGAGTGTAAACAAAGGAAGTTCATCCAAACAAGCTTAAGCCCCATGGGAAAATAGTTGTGAAAGGAGTTGGGCAAGGTTTCAGGCATATCCAAATAAAAGAAAAAAGATACACCTGTAAATGGTCTAGAATCTGGTGAGTGCAGCTGGCAGGTTTGGTAAACAAGTAGTTCTATTATTATAATTATATAATTATATATAATTATATTACGTAATTATATAATTACTATATGGTTTGTTGCATAGTGAGATTGGATTTGGCATTTTTGTTCACCTATCAAGTCCTTCTCAAGGACCTGGGATAGGCAGACGTGAATGTTTGATGGTGTTACAGATATAATCACAGAATGTAAGCTGTTCCAATTAAAACTGCCTTTTGTAATTGACTGGTGGTGATTTTAACAATGCCAATGGTGTTCAAGTGGTGCTGTGTTGTTTCGGGATTGTATCCAAGGCACCTATTGTTATTGGCACTAACATTGCTTTCTTTTGCCACAGTCATTCTATTTCTATTTGCATTTTGTATTTTGTTATCTTCTCTTAGAGAGCCAATTTAGTCTAGTGGTTAAGGCATCGGGCTAGAAATTAGGAGACTGTGAGTTCTAATCCCAATTTAGCCATGAAAGCTAGCTGGGTGACCTTGGGCCAGTCACTCACTCTCATCCCAGTCCCCCTCATAGGGATGTTGTTCTGGGAAAAACAGGAAGATAAAGGTTTGTTAGATATGGTTACCGTCTTAAGTTACTGATAAAAATAATAAATAAAAGATATAAATAAATTAAAATAAAATAAATATTGCAATGTGGTTATTAAGGTTTTCCATCGCTATCATCAAAAGTCTTCTAACCTATTTTGTTCAAAATGGAAAGTATGGTTCTCCAAAAGCATGAACATGGAAAATATAGTCCTGCTTACTGAAAAACAAGCATCCGCTCATCTTCACCATTGCCATCATGAGCATGGATTGGTGAACCTTATTTTTAAAAAAAAAACACACACAAAAAACAGCTGCTGAATAGCAGAGATCAATACATTTTAAAGCAGCTCTATTAACTTGCTTCCCTCATGAATAAATCTTGTCATATTTACCATAGTAGTAGCATTCTGTACTCTGATAATTTGGTACAGTGCCTCATTCTAGCTAGAAAGCATTTTGTGCTGTCTGCTTCAAATTTCCAAAACACTAAATAGTAATTGAAAATAGCTGCACAGAAGCCCAAATACACATTTTCCAGCTGTCAAGAGTTAAAAGATAGTGAAAAAGGCAGGGGATTAATTGCACATCTTACTGTGAAAGAATGTTAATAAAAATATGTACAGTTCGTGAGTTATGTTTAACAGAGATATCTATTGCTTTGTCAAGCAACTTGAGTTTATGAAGTATTAAATAATTAGCAGTGTTCATGAGGCAATCACTTTTAGAGCTGGATGTCATCCTAATAAGGCAATAATAAGAATGGTAATAGCATACTCATGTCTTTATAGCTAGCTACATTTTTTCCCCTGAAAAGTTTCCTTTATGGGAAGATGATTATTGCACCTTTTCAGAATGAAAATCTAAATAGTAGGTTTATTTCTATTCCATGAGTGAAACTTTTTTTCTTGCTTTCTTTAAATATAATGCTGCTACCTAAAGCCCTGAAACAGGTCTTTTAGAAAAGTGGAGTCAAGTTATCTCATATTACAGAGCAAGGCGTGTTATATAGATTTTATACATTATTTTCAAGGGTATACCTTACAAGAATACATAGTTATTATTGGTCAAGGATGTTGAGAACTCTTTTAATAGAATTTGTGAATAACCTTGGGGGAGGAGAGGAAGAGATGCTGCCTAGGAAGCAACAGAGTCAGGAGCTGATTAACAGTGAAAGGAAGAAACTTCAGATTGTTCAGGTGGTTAAAAGTGGCAGTGAGAAGTTTGTCCTGTCAGATTTGCAAGACTAATGTCAGTCATTTTGGTAAACGAGACAGGCAGTACAACCAGATGAGCTAACTTTACTTTATTTTAAGGCTGTGTTACAAGTCTTATGAGTCTGAAAGTACAAACGTATTTCAGATATGACATATGTAGAACAAATTTTATCTGACAAGATACCAATGGTATCAAAAATGAATTTACAACTGACAGGTCAAAAGAACATAAAAAAGATGTTACATTGGACATACAAAAGAAACTGTCTGATGTCTTAGTAATTAAAAGGGATGTACAAATAACAAACCAAGAAAGTTATTTGGATAATTTTTCCATATTGCATTTACAAAAGAGGCTTGTCAACGGTTTTATGAATTTTGTAATAAGGAACAAAAAAAATGAAAAGAAAACAAGTTCTAGAAGATTATTTCAAGGGACTAAAGATCAAGATTGCTAAAAATAAGTGAAAGGAATATAAAGTTGGCTTATTTGATCAAGGTTAAGATAGCTTTATTGTTTTCTGTGTTAACTCTTTGTGGATTTTTGCTGAATCAGGACTGAAATGATGAGGTTTTGTGGAATTGTTTATAGATAGGAGATGCAATATGGAAAGAACAGATTGTTTGTTGTATGCGGGGAAGCCTTTTTGTATATATTTCTCTTTTTATTGTAGACTTGCTTTTTTCTTTTTCATTTATTTCTTTTCTCCACCTTCTTTACTTTGTATTGTTTTAATGTAATTTTAATAAAATTACAATTTTAAAAAATCATGCTTGCTGATGTAGGGTAGAGAATCTGGAAGACTACCTCTTCCATTTGAGTTGACCAGCCTTTGATTTTCCATTTTCCAGGGGATTTCTTAAGCTAGATTTGCCTTGTGAACTGATCCTATTGATTCTGTTAATTTTCATGTAATGTTATGTTGCTTAAAAACTATATACAATTGTTTAGTTAAAAACTATGCTAGGTTTCTGCAATTAGCAACTCCCTAGTTATAATTCCACTGTATGATATTAGGTCTCTTTGTGTACTTGTTTTACTCCCACCTTGCTCTGCACTATGCTTTAGCATACAAGAAAAGGCATTGAGAACAGAGTGCAAAGCAAGAAAGAACGAAGTCATTTTGATTTCAGTGAAGAATTAGGCATAGGTTTCAATCAGAACAATTAAACAAATAGAACCATCTCTGCATTTTATCTCTGCATTTAAATCATTATTATTTTAGCTATTAAAGAATCACAAAGTTGGAATTGTTCTTTGGCGTGATCTAAACTTACTCCATGACATTCTACTTGACACTTCTGTCTAAACCAGCATGACATCACTCGTGTTGGGGGCACCTGTCGTGGCCCAAGTGCTCTACCAGCAAAAACAAGCTCCCGAGCTCCATTTTCAGCTGCAAAGGCCTCCTGCAACCCTCTGCCAGCAAAAACAGAGCTCAGAAGGGCTACAAGTGACCCTCCTGAGCTCCATTTTCACTGGCAGAAGCACTATGGGCCAGTCCTTCACTGTTTCCAGGGCAGCCCCGCAAGCCATATATAAGCGCACCAGGGCCTTAAGTTTGATACCCCTGCTCTAATCTGAAGCACAGTCATTAATGAGCAAGTCTTGGGTAGAATTGAAGGTCAGTCTAACAGTAATATTATCTAGCCTTTATTTTACCTTTTTATTAATGAAAATTTCATGAGCTATTTTGTTGCATTTCTGGGATAGTATACTAATATGTGCCATCCCCTCGGTCACAAACTTAAAAATGCTGTCAAGGAAGATAAGGTTAGCTTGGCATGATCTGGCACAATAAACCCATGGTAGCTCTTCTTAATTACACTCACAAACATGCTGCTTAAGTTTCAGAATTAAATATGTCAAGATCTGTAATTTGCCAAATCCTCCACATTCCCCTTTTTGAAGACAAGAATGACATTTGCTCTCCTTTAGTCTTTTGGGACATCAGTAGTAAACCCAGAGTTCTCAAATACAGCCAAGAGTGGTTATATAATCCTCCCTATTATTTAGCAAAGTAAATAGTATTTAGGATGTAATCCATCTCATCCTGGAGACTTGAATTCGTTTAAATTAGCTAACTTCTCCCTCCTGAGACAAAACAGACACAGAATAGTCACTCAAAAGATTTACCTTTCCCCCTCATCCATTATCTGTTTACCACTTTATCTACCCTCTTTGGCTTTTTGTTTTGATTCTGCTGTACCCAAATAACCTTTTTGTTATTGTTTTTGATATCTCTTGCAAGCCTCAGCTCAATTTGAGCTTTAGCTTTTCTGGCACAGTTCATACAGTTTCTAGAGATTACCTTGCATTCTGTGGTTGGGAGACTTTCATTGCATTTTTTAATATATTTCATCATGCTGTTCAGCACTTTAGAAAATCATGTATTTATTCTGGGTTTTTTCAAATATTTCCCCATGTTCTCTTTCTCATGGGAATCATTTGCTATTCTATTTCCTTTGCTAGCACACTTTTCTTCTTTAAGATTTCAGGCCATCAGTCCTACTATCTTCCCTCAGAGTTCATTGCAATCCACTCTTCTGAAATCTAGTTTGCAGGTCTGGGTTTTTTTTTCTAGTTTTTCTTCTGCTGGATATCATGAATTCAAGGATATCATGATCTCTTTTCTCTCAGAAATATTAGTTTCCCCAGCTTCTTCAACTTACTCCTCCCTTGTTCGTAAGTTTAGGATAGCTAAGTCTTTAATTTGACTTTCTGACAAAACTTGTCAGCAAAAGAAGACAACAATGGATCTTTGATTCTAGGCAGCTGTCAAAACAATTGGAATTTCCCATTAACCTTTTCGCATGTCTCTGAAAGATTGGTCATCTAACAGTGAAAGTCCTCTAAGCTCCCACAGTGATGCCCTTTTCTTCTCTTTGATACTCTGAATAAGATTTCCATGTTTTAATTCTTTTTCTGTCCAATTATCTCTTTTTTTCTCTCTATGTATTTACAATTCAACATCTCCACTGTTGAGTCTGTTCCGGACAAATATCTGTTGAGTTTGTTTTGACCAATTGTAGTCGTTCAGTGGGAAGAGTATCATTACACCAAGTTTCAGGGATAGGCTATCAGGTCCAATTGTCCTTCTGAGTTAGCTCTTATTTCCTTTATCTTTAGTCCCATTGACGCTCATCATTGATCGAGCCTATAAAAATTAGGTAAACATCTTGAATGTATTATGACTGGTGGCTGCTAATATATTTCTGTATTCATTTGCCAGTAAGCATAAAATGAAGGCCATATAGTCCTTCTTGGCCAATTATTGCATTTCCAGTTATCCCTGGTTCTCTAGACAAGAGTGATTTATGCATCTGAGGATGACATGGCAAATTACTGCCACTCCCTAACCTTTTTTACAATTGCTAATACTGTTGTAATCTGTAATTACAGAAATCTGTGTGAGAATTGCTGTACTATATAATTATCTCTTTCTGATACTTTATTGCTGAATGAATTATTAATGTAGATCATTCTTTTATATTTGCAACAGTTAAGGAATCATAATAATATATGATTACATTTCATTATTTCTGCCTTTGTGTTTTTGGATGTTGTAATCAGTAACTCATTTTGTTTTTGTTTTTAGTACGCCCAAATATTCACGTGGTTATACATTACATTGTGGTTCAACATTTTGTGATTTTTAATGCTCTACTTACTCTTCATGTTATTTAGTTTGTAATGAATTTCAGGACAGTACCACACAATAAATGAGGTGAGAAACATCTAAAGAAAAGAAGACTCCAGTCAGATAGTACAAATTAACTGGGTCAAGCTTTTCCAACCTAAGATTTTCCAAATCCAATAAGGGAGAATATTTGTAGCTCAGAGTTCTCTGAGCTCAGTTGTTTCTTTTTTTTTGCAGACGTTTCATTACCCAAACTAGATAACATCATCAGTGCTAGACTAATACTGATGATGTTACCTAGTTTAAGTAATGAAACGTCTGCAGGAAAACAGTCAAGCTCAGAGGGCACCAAGGACCCCTTACTTTCCAAAGCTTCTGAACAGCCCAAGAATCCTAATTTTCAATCCCAACACATCTATAGCTGGAGAAGGCTGATACAGAGCATATCCTACTACATCTGAACAATTGTAGCTCCAATTCACATTCTTGAAGTCAGATGGGTGCTCCTGTCCCACGGGAAATATTGATTTTTAAAATGCCACAAAAAGAAGGATCTTTTTTAAATTTACATTTTCCTTTTCTGAATATAGGAATGATATTGCTCAATGTAAGCACTTTTGTATATGACTGAGATTTGCCAGGAACTACAATACTGAAACTCTTGTTACGATTAAAACTATAGTTTGCTTTGCCTTGATCTCTCCATGCCTTCCCACCATCACCATTTGCATGTAGCTGTCTAGGACATAAGATTTTTAAATCTCTATATTACAGTAACAGTTAAAATGATGTGCAGGTTAACATATACAGGAAAGCACTGTATATATGCAAATTAATGAATAGATAAATACATTAGTATATTTTATATATGAGAGTCTCCAACTTTGAGAGGAGGAACTCTGTGGTTCCTCCTAATTAATTAGCTATGTAATAAACTTTAGTCATTTTAATTCCATTTATGTTTGAGAATTATGTTTGTTGAATTTGAATCCAGTTAGAGTTTGCTTTATCCTTGGTTATTTCCACTGTTCCGTTTCTGCCTTAAAGATGTTAACAGAGCTGCAAAGTTAAATTATGACATTAGAAATAAAAAGTTTTTTTGCATATTAGCTAGATCTTCCTTATTTTTCCAAAATCTATTGTATAGGCTTCATATTTCCTTTAAAAATAGTCTACATAAACATGTGTAACTGTGACAGAAATATTTCAAAGAGGATACTATTTGCTTAATTCAATATACCACGTATGACATTTCTCTATCATGTTCTTCAACCTCCAGCTATTTTATAAGAAAAGTCTTTCTACAACTGCCATAAATAAAGATCCCTTCATTCATTCACTCCAGTTATATGCCATTATATGTTGATTCTCCTGTGCCAGATGTGCAAGTGAAGTGAATGAATCTCTCAAATACTCCTGCCAACTACCTGGACATGTCTGGCTAGTTTTGTGGAAGGTACAGAAGTAATTTGCCACAGCTGCCTCCTGGGATATTTTGTGACAACCCAGGGTTTCCATCCAAGCACTAACCAGATCCAATCCTGAAGAGCTTTTTTGATATAGCCAAAGTCTGCCTGGTGCTGATATCTTCTGGGACTTCAAACCAAAGAGCCTGCTAGCTAATACATTGTGATAGGTGCTCTGGTTCAGGCAATATTAGCACTTGACCTTCTCAGCCAGCTTGTCAATGTTTCAACATATTCCTTTGCTCATGCCTTCCCATGGGGAGGGAGGCTGCGTTTTAATTTCCCACAATCCCTTTTATCCATGGATTTTGGCTTGCATTGCTAATCAAACATTTATATGTGGTTGCTGTTTCCCCTCACCTTCCCGGAACCCGCTGTCATTAACACACAGAATGGTAAATTTCTCTTTTCTGGTTGAATTTAAAAGTTCTTAGAGCAGCCTCACTGTGATGTTGCCTGATATCAGCATTTCAGTCTTGGTGACAGCCGGAAATGTGGAGGTGTCTTGTTCAGTGTGCTGCTTTCTGGAAGCCTTCATTGTCACACTGAACCGTTCCCAGTTTGAATCCTCTGGATATTTTGGAAACAGACACAATAACACTACTTAACAAGAGGTGAAATTGGATATGGGATTAGAAAATGACTTGAGGAATAGAAATCTTGGCTGCTGTGACTACATATTCTGAGTCATTGATTTGAACCCTTATAGTTTAGTACTACTTAGTTTCAAAAAAGAAAAAACTTTTCATTAACTTAGTTTCCAATCTGTTACTTATAGAATAATGTCACATGTTATTAATGCTTTTTTTTAGAGTGTCTTCCTTTTTGGTCTTTATCCTGCCAATGTGTAATAACATTTATTGCCTTTTTTCAGTTACACATTTTAGTTATATAGGTAATTTTACATAGCTTGAAAAAACATGAATAAATCCAAATGATGCATTTAAGTTGTCTTCCTGTTGGTATCATAGAATCAGTGGACTGGAAGAAGTCATTTAAACCACTTAATCCAATCATTTCACCAGTGCAGTAATGGCAGCCTATTCTCCTCTTGAGTATATCTAAATATACTTTCTTTTAAACAGATTCATTCTCATACGCCTCTTATTTTTGGAAGATAACATACTGTCAGAATCAGTCTTTCCATAACTAAAATCTATTATTCTTTATCATGTCTTCTAAAATCCATTCTTCTATTCTTAAGAACAAAGAGAACTTAAAGAGAGTGAACTCATTTCAAATGTTTGCAGAGTGCTGTCATATCCACCATCGGTAGCATTTTCTCAAGGTTAAAATCCCACTTCATCTTCATAGGACCCAGGTTCTAGACCCTAAATCTCCTATGACTTTCTCTGAAACCATGCCAATTGCTATATGCAATTCTCAGCATGGAATTTGACCAAACTAGA
The DNA here is from genome assembly GCA_032468155.1 of Oxyrhabdium leporinum. Taxonomy (NCBI): domain Eukaryota; kingdom Metazoa; phylum Chordata; class Lepidosauria; order Squamata; family Cyclocoridae; genus Oxyrhabdium; species Oxyrhabdium leporinum. Next base: position 18,822 of record JANHFL010006264.1, read on the forward strand.
ATAAAGTGGAACTATCTTTTTTCAGATTTGGAAATTACACCTCTGTTGATTGAGACCTAAAATTATCACTTGGTTGTTTCATATTTAATTTGCAATCAATTACCGAGGTGGCGTAGTGGTTAGAATAGTACTTCTGCTGACTGCTAGCTTCCTGCAATTTGGCAGTTCGAATCTCACCAGGCTAAAGGTTGACTCAGCCTTCCATCCTTCCAAGGTCGGTAAAATGAGGACCCAAATTGTTGGGGGGACAATATGCTGACTCTGTAAACTGCTTAGAGAAGGCTGTAAAAGCACTGTGAAGTGGTATATAAGTCTAAGTGCTATTGCTACAAGTAGAAGACCTTGCTTATTACCACGCCAAATTTCTGTTACACACATTTGTCTTTCGTTTCACAAGTATCGGTCTGACTTATCTCAATTTCATTCAGATACCTAACAAGGTAGTTTTGAAAGTTGTTTTCTGTTTTCTGTTTGCTACCCCGCCCAGTTTAATATCTGAAAATTTGGGAAGCATTCCCTGCACTTCTTTATCGAAGCCTCCTCCCCCTCTTCCTCTTCCCATGTGGCTAGCCTTCCAGCATTACCTTTATTTCCATGAGTGGGCTTGGCCCTAAATAATTTCTTTAGAAATAAAAATGATGAATAGCTGCAACCTAATGCTTTCCAATTTCCAATTTCTCAGGAAAAAGACAAAGCTAAGCAGGAGTTTGGAGTTTTTTGAAGGAAGAGAGACAATTAGAAGAAGTGTCAGTTGCATTTTGTTAAGGCAGTATTTATAACTGATTTTATGGTAGTCATCTTGTAAATAGGGAAGCTTCCCTTTATCAATCATTTTCAGTCATTTTGCCAGGGTGCAGAGAAGAAAACAATCGCAAGGATGATGCAATAGTTTTAAATAGTCTTACTCCATTTTAAAAAATAGAATCTATTTTAATACTATGGTAAAATAAGACAATAGAGCTATGACAGTAAAACAAGCCTGATTTTTCCAGGCTATGTCCAATTCATATTTTTTTAAATTTAAGCAAATAGTAGTTTCCCTAAGTTTCAATTAAGCTAATATCTTTCACCTAGTTGGTTTCAGTTTCATAAAGACCTTTCCAAATAATTAATTATCTGTTCCATTTATCTGCCTGGTTTTTTTGAGGAAAATCATCTAGCCTTCTTATATTATTTTATATAGACAAAGTACAGTAATACAATCAAGAACACAATTGTGCTTCACAGGTGTCCGCAGCAAACTGAGATTTCATTGTACGAAATGATGTGATAAAAGCTCTAGTTCTTGTGTGTATGCGTGCAGTGTCACAAAGCAAGTATTAAAAGGGTGGAGATTGTATCATGGCATTGCAATACACATTTATTCACTCCCCTGGCAGAAACCTGTTGAAAAAACGCCCATTTTTTTAAAGTAGCATGTTATTACATTAGGTGTTCCCTAATACATGTTCTTTAATCATTATTATGCTATATTTCTTTTGTAAAGCTTTTAAATGTTATATGTTTTGCCACACTACAGTCTTGTCTCTTTCTTAAGATCTGTCTCCTATTATTTTGTTCTCTTGTCAGTATCACAGACTTGCTTATAAGTTTATATCGAGTGACTGGTATTTATTTCTATTGAAGTACAGGTAGTCCTTGACTTACAACAGTTCGTTTAGTGACTATTTGAAGTTACAACGGCACTGAAAAAAGTAACTTATAACCATTTTTCACAGTTATGACCATTGCAGCATCCCCATGGTCACGTGATTTACATTCAGATGCTTGATGGCTGGTTCATATTTCTGTCCTAGGGTGATTCCCTTTTGTGACCTGCCAACAAGCAAGGTCAATGGGGAAGCCAAGTTCACTTAACAACTATGTTATTAATTTAACAACTGCAGTGATTCACTTAACAAACGTAGCAAGAAAAGTCGTAAAAGGGGACAAAAGTCACTTAACAAATTTCTCACTTAGCAACATAAATTCTGGGCTCAATTGTGGTCATAAGTCAAGGACTTACCTGTATTTATTTCTATTAAAGTTCTACATTTAGAAGTACATTTCAGGTCTACTTCAGCCTAAATATCCTAGAACTCCAGGGATTCTTATTTCCGGGTAAGTATGTGTTTCAGTGCAGTGCCTAGATGCATTTGTTCTGGGCCAGGAAGTTCCTAATTCAAGTTTCATCTCCTACAAACTCTCAAGATGTAGTTAGGCAAACCACTAACCCTCAGGCCTCCTCCATTAGCCCCACTGAGTAATTGCAGCTCTGCTTTTCAGATTTTATATAAGATAAAACTAAGATAAGATAATCTTTGCAAGCTCTATTTTAGGGTTTTAAGCATAGTTATATCATAATTCTGTTGGCTTCTGCTATCTGAACCAGTATAATAAGATGTGAACTGATCATGTGGTCATTTTTAAGGGGTGGAATGTGTGTTTTGAATGTAAAAATCCACAACCAACTTGCCCTTGAAATTGGAGACCTACAGTAATGTTGAGAATTTCAACCACAGTTTCCTGTAATGCCACTAAGCACCAGTAATTCTAAAACACCAGGAAATGATAAGTTGAATACTCTTGTTTTACAAAGATTGTCTCAGATATTTTATCCAATCCCCGTTTTCTCCAGGCAGCTTATACTATTAAAACAGTGTTTAATAATAGCCTTTAACATTTCTTAAAATCCAGCCCTCTCATTCAGCATTGTGGAGAAGAAAAAGCCAACTAAGTGAGTAAAAAGCCTATAATGCAATTGTCTTTCCAAAGAGAGAGAGATATTTATTGAATTCTTTGTTGTAGCTAAGAATTAAAATGCTGATCAGCAGTTCTGCAGAGAGCTGGCTCAACTATGCAGGGTGTAGAAATCATGATGTAATCTTCCTTTTTTATTTTTTTTATTTTGTTTTTTTGCAAGCACTGTAATAACTCACTTTGGCCCTCTATCTCTCTCTTATTGTTTGTTGCTTCTATTTTAGGGTGTGAACGGAATGTCTGTGGATGAGAAGACTGAATCCCCCATGTATGTGTATGAGTCAACAGTCCATTGTACCAATATCCTCCTATGCCTCAATGACCAACGGAAGCAGGATATTCTCTGTGACGTGACTTTGATTGTGGAGGGCAAAGAATTCCGAGCCCATCGGGCTGTGCTGGCTGCATGCAGCGAATACTTCTTGCAGGTGTTAGTCGGGCAAACAGAAAATGACCTGGTTGTCAGTCTGCCAGAAGAGGTATAGTATGCCATTGTTCATCAGTCACTTTAAAAGCAGCCTTTCAAACTGGGTAGCTAGGAGAGAAAACAAGCTCCTCTCTTTTGTGCCCAACTGCTTAGGAATCAGATAAACCTGAAGGTTTTTTAAATATAATTCCCAAAGCTCTCTGCATGTTGCTCAAATCAAACTCTGCTGGAGGGTGTGTTAATCCTGAGAAGGAGAGTGGGATGCGATGCTGAAACAAGCACCCTCGGGTCTGCAGGGTTAGAGAGCAAAAGCAAAGGAAACAGCCTGCCAGGAGCAAGGAAACATCAAACGGGAAGGAAGGAAGAGGGAAAGCAGGAAGAGGTCCAAGCAGCACAATGGACGGTGCGAATCCTTCGTCCAGTGCTTTAAAAAGAGCATGTAAAAACATGACCAGCCTAAGCCAAATTGCTGTGCACTTCAGGGAAGAAAACATCTCAAAGCTAAACCAGAAGCAGGGTTATTAATTCTGCTTCACTAGTTCAGTTTTCCTTTGAAAGACCTCTGTGAGACTTTAAACACACAAAGGAGCCTCCATTTTTACCCTGCCAAAGTGCTGGGATCCCTTGGGATGTTTTTGTACCTGGGTGCATTGCAAAAAGAAAGAGGTGGCTTGCTAAGATTTGGGGTTGAAATTGATTGTTGTACGGGTGTAATTTGCCCAGCGCTTTGTAAATTCTGCCTTGAAAAATAACTTCGCAGATTGGACAAGAGGAATTGGGGGAAAGGAAAAACATTTAATACAAAACATCAAAGAGAACACTGCACTCAGCAAATCTTTTTCCAAGTTCAGTGCTATGTCAAGAAAACGAGTTTGCAAGCCCACATTTGTCAGGTTAGGAGAGGGTCACTGGGACACTTTTGCTTGGCTATACGTAATTGCATAATACTTGAAAATATTTGAAAGAACGCTTGCTTAAGCTTGTTTGCTTGAAAAGTACATAATGTAAGGTATCTTTTATATTCCTCCCAATAGGCTTAATGTGTTGACAGATTCAATAATTAAATAGACCAGGCACACTAAAGATCAGCAAGTTATCAACCCCCCCCAATTAAATAAAAATATTTTTATGACAATGAAATACATTGCATCTGATTTTTAAAATTGCAATCTTAATAGGGTGTCACCACATATGTAAATTATGTAAATTTACTATTACACATGTGCTCGTTTTTATCCAAGAACTTACTTTTGGTGGAAAAAATATACAATTTGTGTCAGCATGGTCAATTGATACCAAAGGTCTGGAAATACAGCAGGATTTGTTCCCATCAAAACCACCTGAAGATTCTCCTACCATAACTCCTTTCCACCCTCATTCATGCATTTGCCATAGTATTTTGTAGTTTTTCTAGTTGTGCATCCTACTTCTGGCTTAGTTATCTACCTGCAATAGCTATTATGTTACTATTGCAAGTAGATAATATAGGGTCAAAAAGACCATCACTTCTTGTCCAAACTATTGCCCAAAGTCAAAAAGATCCCCTCTAATGCTAGAATCAAAATTGAACATGTTATGTCATACAAAAAAAAACAACAACAGGTGAAAGATCCTCACTCCGGTTTCCATAATGACGTATTCTGGATTTTGGCAATATGACTTGGAATAAGCATGTTGTAAACACTCTATACTTTCTATCAGTAGGCATTTCTCTCTAGAAGACCTAGAAAAGAAGAGAAGGCATTCAGCAAGGCTTCCAGTGAATTTGGTCTCGAACCTGTGTAGATTATGTTGGTCTTTTTAGGTTTTTTTAAATTGATCTCTGCTTATGCCTTTTTGTTATTCAGCTAATAATTCCTCTGTTATTTGGCCCTTTATGATAATTATGGGTAGGAAGCTCTTTTCATTTTTTGGTGACTTCAGAATATTTTGACCAGAGCTCCTGTCAATCTTAGTCAGTGAAACTGGATTAGTGAGATTTGTACCTTTTTATATCCCAGTTTAGATATGAATTGTCAACTTAAACAAATCACAACGTGCTCATCAGAAGTATCACTACTAGCAAAGTTGTGTCTCCTTCAAGTTGATAAAGGTGATCTCAGTCAGATTTAACTCCTTGCCATTTCTTGACAAGATTTATTGTCTTAGCTGCAGAATAAAACTGAAGGTCATAAGATTATTGTAATACAAAAGCGATAAGAAATATTAAATCTATTAATGCTTAAGGACGTGCAATAAATTAATATTTTATGCCAGTCTTGCTAGTTGGATGCGGACCCAATTAGGCATATAAAATGCAATTATTCTATAGAGTCCTATTTAATTCTATGGGAGTTACATGGTGGATAAGATTGCAATCTAAGTCTCTTATAAAACCCTAATCTTGTATATTAAAAATACATGGTATGTATCTTGGTCTATTTCCTTCTCCTTAAAAAAGTGGATTCATGATTTTACAACACCCTTGTGCACATGGAAAAGGAGGAATCCTTTTCTAAATGCATGCTGAAATTGGGCCCTGTTAAATTCAAATCAGTCATTTTCTAAGAAAGAGATTAAAATTATAGTCTTGGTTTAATGTCTGTTCCTTTTCATTTTCATTTATTTACGTGTGGAACCCATTCCTTTTGACAAGACATTCTAATTAATCTTTTCATTCATGATAAGAATTAAAGTAGCAATTGGGAATATTTCCCACTTCCCATCTAGATTACCAGAGAGGGAAAAAAATGTGATAGAAAGACATGCATGGCTGTGAGCCAAGGACGTAGTAGGTCATGCCAGTATTAGTTGGCAGCCGGCCATTATCTAATTAACGTGGCTTCATTGCTATAAGTAATAATTCTTAGGAAATGATTGAGTCATTTGTGGTGCCATGGTACTTTTACTTTAGAAATAGTCAGCACTGTTTATGGTGGTGTCTGAGTCATTGGATTGCCTTCCCTCTGCCAATTAAAGCAAAGCTGCATTAGTCATAGTGACTTGAAAGCTGAGTGGAAGGAGATAACACTGGGTTCATTTTCCCCTGCTCTTGACAGAGTCAGACAAAAAGAATTAGCTCCATTGCAAGTAATAGTCTTGGGTCATTCAGGTACAAGCTAATAAACCACTGTCCACATAAAAGTGGTTCATTAGCAAAGGAGCAGAAATGAAGTGCTCTCAGGCTGAAAGAAGGCAGGCATTCTCGTCTTCAGAAGGTGAAGAAGAAATGACCTGCTAATTAATCAGACTTCCCTGACTGAGGGGTTTTTTAAGATGTTTTAATCTGATTTTTAAACGGGGTTTTAAAAAAATTTTTTAAATAGTTTTTAAATATTTTTATCTGTGTGCAGTTGTGAACCGCCCCGAGTCTTCGGAATGGGGCGGTATA
>JANHFL010006264.1:39230-55122 GCA_032468155.1 Oxyrhabdium leporinum
TATTGCTTATAAGCTGTAAACCGCCCCGAGTCTTCGGAATGGGGCGGTATATAAATGTAAAAAATAAAATAAATAAAATAAATAAACGAGAAGAATAAAGCTTTCTCAGACATAAATAGCAAGATGATAAATTATGTTCATAAAAACAAGAGCCAATTTTTCCTGGAGCTGCCTAGGAAAAAGATGCTCACTTAAGAGAGGAGCTAGCTATCTGCCAAAAAAGCAGGGAAAATTAACCAAAAAGGCTTTGATTATAGAAAATAGAGAAGGATATTCAGCAAGTAAAATGTCTGTACTCTATGTGAATTAGAACTAAATAGTTGGACATGAATCTTTCTTTCTCTCTCCCTACCTCCCTGTATTTGTAGCCTGGTTAAATTAATTTGTAGATGTAGCTGAATGTACATTGATGTGATAGTTTTTCACTGGATTTGCAGTAATTTACTCCTGAAAATGACTTACATCTTTCATGACATCACCTGCTGTGTCACAGTACATATAACTTGGTGCATAGTCCTTTTCTTATATTAGAAAATAAAGGGTATTTGAAAGTAAATTATGAAGCTACTAAATTTGCCAAATGAGAATCTGTCTTAGTTAAGAGGTACTAAATCATGATATTAATTTTCTAATTACTAAACATTAGATGATTCATCATGCCGAAGGTTATGTTTTTCATCATATGAAAGTAAATGAATCAGAATAACATTTTGTTGTTCATATTTCATTCAGTCAACACTAATTGCAGTTATTTTCCTCGAGTGTTTCTAAAAGTTTGTTTATGCTGTTAATAAGATGAGCAGCTGTAATGATACTGGCTGCCAGAACTTTAGCCTTGTGTGAGATACACTGTACTGTGGCAATAATCTACACAGAGCAGATGAAACCTGAGCTTGCACACATCTACAGTCTTCTACACTTGCCGTCCTTTATCTGAACAATAGTCTCACTCAATTGAGCAAACTCAGCCAAAATGATTCCCTTTCCAGTAGTAATCAACTAATACCGTACATAATATTCAATCATGGAATTGTACAGAACAAAATTATCATTTTGTACTCATCAATCTTCGGATACCAGAGTCACTTCTCAGAATGAGATGAAGGAGGATATAAATAAATAAATAAATGAGCTTTTCAGCTTCCTGAACATTTCCATGCAAGACATAAATCTAGTGGCAATGCCACTAGATTTGGTTTTATTTCTTTGTGTAATTTTTATTATTTTTGGCCATTCACCATCTAGTAGGTCAGGATTAATGAACATTAGATTAAAAATTTACACCAACATGCAAGATGAAAGGCAAATGATTTTCCAAGGAACGCTTATTTATATAAAGTTTTATATGGCTATCCAACTCATAAAGGCAGCACACGACTATAAAAACAAATCACAATATTACAACAAAACCAAATCCCACAGTACAATACAGGTAGTCCTCATTTAGCGATTGCCTCATACAGTGACTATTTACATTATGGTGATGATGAAAAAGTAACTTTGCTTCCAGTTCTTGCATTTATAAAGTTCTGAAAAGGAAAGAAAAGAAAAGCAGCAGTAAGATCCTAAGCACAGTTATGGTTTCACTAAGCCACCGCTTCACTTAACAACTGAGTTACTGGTCCCAATTGTGATAATTACATTTTATATTTTATTTTTATTTATAAATTAGGACTACAAGTATGTAAAACATCACAGGATAAGCTGACCTAACATTCTGGCCTGGGGAAATATCCTTCCCGAAATCTTCCAAAGTCAGAGCCAATCAAATCAAAGTCAAATGTTATATTTCTGTTACTCTCTGCAGTATGTATGCAGCTAACAATATGAATACAGCTAAGAACAAAAGGCAGTACATGGCAGTACAATTCATGGCTGGTGAGGATTTTTAGCTAAGAAACCTGATTTTTTTCCACGTTTACCCAAATAGAATTTGGAAATTATTGATAATTTCTGCTTTAGATGATAGAAGGATCTGAAGAAAGGTAGAACTTTTATATAAGGCTGCAGCCAAGTAATTATTTTGAAGACTTTTGTTGTCTGTTGAAGTGGAACATTGAAATGTTTTCTGACAATATCTTAATTCTGTAGTACAGATGATTTTTTCAGGCTCAGAATGTTGCTTGGTTTTATATAAGCTATTTAATAATTTTCTCTATGTTGCAGTACAATAGCAGGGCATGATTTCCCCTGTTTAAAATGTTAAAATCGAGATTGATAACATTCTCAAGTTCAAAAGAATACACTTAATTTTAAAATCCTCAATAGTATTTTTATAGATGCACATTTCCTAATCATCTCTGTATTGCTCAGCTTTTACCTCCCAGCTTAATATGCTTGTTATGGATGGAGATGATACTAAATGAATGGTTGTAAGTCAAGGACTAACTATATTGGATATTCCTTTGTAGCTCCGTAGATGATACACGTCATGGACCCTATTTTGATTCTTACCCCAGCTATATAATATTACTAGCTTCTTTAAATATTATTTAGATTGTATTTCAGAAGGGCTCCTGTCTTCAGGATTTAAATTAAGTGGGAGGAAAAGTAAAAGAAGCACACTTGGGAGGCAGGAGTAGATTATGAGAAATGAATCTGCAGAATCCATAATTCATTTACTTATTTAGCCTTTCAGTTTTTTGTCTTTCATTTTACTTACCGAGTACGTAATGTGGCTATTTAAAACGTAGACCATTAAAACCCAATAAAGACATCAGGATAAATTACCAATAGCTGAAGAAGGTCTTGACCTTGGTTTCTGAAAATAGGCAAGTGTGGGGCTCAAAAGGGGTTGCACTCTTGAAGGTAGCGGGAGAGAAGGCTCCCTACTGTTCCCCCAACCAAGAGGCTATTATTTTAGATCATTAATATCCAGAAAGGTTCTTTTGAAATTATGTGTTTCCTCTGATAAACAGCCCTCCTGTGTTTAGGCTTTAACACTTGAAAAAAACAGTACTATTAGTTTATTCCAAAATATAAGCCCTTGAGATCCATCAAGACTTACTGACTTTCCTAACTACTCTACCCTCTGAATTTAGGAGAAAGAAGTCCTGTTGATTTGGTAGTATTGACAAGCTTTCCATCATTAATTTCCATATATTTGCTTTGCCCAGCCTAGTTCAGAAGTATTGGCATTGCAACACTCAGAATTTTCAACCATCATGGCCAGTGCTGCTGAGAATTCTGGGAATTACAATTCCAACATGTCCTGGGGGCATGGGTTCAGGAAAGTGATCTATATCTATGCAAAAAGTGTGATCATACACTTTGCTTTTGCCAAAGGATACTGGAACATGGTTATTTAGTTTGAGATGCATAATTTAAAAGTCACCATAAACTGTTCTAGCCTATGAAGATTTGTTTTTTTTAAATAGCTTGTTCATCCTCATAAAGTTTATGTATTCTTTCCCTCTGGATACGAATGTCCTATATTTGTTAAAAACAAACAATTTAACTGCAATCTGCAAAAATCATGTGATAACGTTTGCATCTAAGCAGCTCTGCATTTGGAAGTGCCAGACACATCTGTCTGTCAGTTTTACTAGAGAGCTGATAATGTACATGGCAGCTTTTGAAACTAAGAATACAAAATGTAAAGATATATGCATACATGTATATATGCCAAGCTTACACAAACATTTTGTCCTTTTAATAAAGAAGAGAAAGAATTTTTAAAGCAAGTGACATTCAAAGTCCAAGGATGAGGTGTGTGAAAAGTAGCATAGTTAATTCTCACTAAATCTGGTACTTCTAGAATTTTCTTTTATTAAATAAATTGCAATTTCGTGAGAATGCCTGTCAGGCCATTGGTACAAAATCTATCCTAGAAAATAAAAGTTGGGGCTTAATGCAGGCATAAAAATGAAGCCACCTCTACTTCAATGCCACATTTTGTGTAAATATTAACAAAAGATGACTCGAGCAATTTGAAGAGTTATATGTTTGAAAAAGAGGAACATTCATAGAGATATGAGCTAGAGACAGGAATTTTCACCGAATCAGAGTAACATCTGGTAGAAAAACTTAACATCTTTGAGCTATCAGACTTGCTTAGCTCAAGAAGTATACATTTCTATAACTCTTCTAGTGTTAGGATATCATCATTTGTTCATTTTAATCATCTCAGCTGTCTTGCAAGCAAACAAAAAATGAGCAGTTTGTTCTGGACAGTCAAAACCTTTCTTAACTGAATTGAATAAGAATTTAAACTTTGATCTCCTACCTTTCTATGTCTTGGTGAGGGCAAGAGCATCTAGCGAGATGGAAGAATTATATGGGTTCCATATAGATGTTTATGACTATAAAAGGGAGGGTTGCTTGGATTATAGCTAATGGAAATTAAATTCATGGAGATTCCAATGTTCCTAGAACTTTTTTTCTCACGTAAGAAATGGCGTCCTAGAATTCATAGAGATTAACAGTAAAAAGATGTGACAGGAGGCTTTTTGACATAGTGGTCCTGAACGGACACTGTTCAGGGTTCAGGTGCCAAGTTAGAATGCCCGTGTTTACACACAATTACATGAATAAAGCCACAGTTAATTCTTTTTCTAAACCATAATGGCAGGGTTCATCCAACATTCTAAACCAAAATCATCCAATCATATTTTGATTTAATTTACATTATAGGAATCCATCCAATCTGTGTAGACATCAAAAGCTGATTTATTTAATAAAAGACCTAGCAGTTCAGTGCCTTTGGAGTATTGGCTTTAATGTATTGGTTTTTTTTTTAAATAAAAATCCATAGATTTTATTTGCATCATGAATACTATAGGCCATTTTTATATGCTATCCATACTTTTAGTTATGCTGCTTAAAATTTAGATTGCTTAGAACTTATCTTGGTAGGGTGGGGATCTTTTTGCAACAACCCAGTGTATAGCTGTAATATTATAAACATATAATATGTACAGCTTTAAACTTCCCCCTTGTAACTACTTCATAATCCTCAAATATCTGTTTTCTTGTTCTAGCATTCTAAATACAAGCACGTTGGTGAGAGCCAAATCAATTTTCGCAAAGCTTTTGGCTAATGAACATTCGTAGTTCCCAGGAAGCCTTGCTTGTCTTTAGTTATAGAAGTTACATATTTGAACCATTAGTACTGATCTCTACTGTTTCCAACAATCCTTGCTAAAGGCTTCTCTTGAATCTGTAAATTTTCCTATTGTAGTGCTTCAAAATAATAATAATCATACCTAGTGCCTGTTGTAAGGGAATTAGCTCCCTACTCCCACCTCCCTTCAGATTTTTGCCTCATGTATAAGAGCAAGCAGCTGTGTCTGAGACAATAGTGTGGCAATTCGTCCAAAAGAGATTGCCTGCAAAACCCTCTGGAGCAAAACACAAGGAGCAGATGTCTGGAATGCTGCAGTTTTAGGGGCCTGAAAGCCTTGACTCAGCTTGAGTGAAAAATGCACAGTGGAATGTTCTGAGTCAGTGAAATGTTTTGCATAGACCTCATCAAGAGAAAGTACTGTACTGTTTAAAAATACATTAGAGGACAGCTTACTTCTTTTGTAGTTCTTCCACCTAGTGGGTATGTTCTGTAAGTGCAAGACCGTGTTTTGTATTCTCGGGAGATAAAACTCCATAAGGAACGTGAATCAAAAAATGTTATTCCGGGGGGAGCAGAGGGGGCGGGGTTGAAATTAGAAACTTGGCTGGTTTGACTCAGTCTGCCAAATGGTTGCTGTATCTCCAGAGTAATTTAGTAATGGTTGTGGCAGCCTAGGCATATTGCCGATGGAGAAATTGACCTCCAAATTATCTTTCTAAACACATGATTAAATGTCACAGGCAAAGTGAGAATTATTCTTGTTACTTAACTCAGATTAAATTCCACATGCTTCCCAAGGATCCTGACTTTTTTGAAGGGCCACTTAATTAAGTTTTTTCCAGCAAAGATTTGACCCAGTTAAACTGAATAAAAATTAAATATTGTAATTAAATTAAAAATTAAATTTCTGTTGAAAAGTACTGTATAGTTTTTCAAATAATAAATTTAGTAATAGCTGATGTACTTTATTCTAATTGCAAAGTCTGCTTTAGAGAAACATTGTAAAATTGATATTTATGCACTCGTGAAATACTTGACATCCAGGATATTCCTAGACCAAATACTATTTGGCAAGTGCTAGAAATCTCATTGTCCTTGAATAATTTATTGAATGTATTGTTTAGATCATAATATTACATGAAAATATAAAGACAAAATAATTAATTAGCGGAGGCGTTTTCCAGTGCTGACTAGTATATTAGAGGGGTTTGGAAAAATAGCAATGCTGAAGGTAATGCTGGCAATTTCCCTATTTTTTGTTTTGTTTTGTTTTTCATTGCAGGTCACTGCCAAGGGATTTGGTCCGTTGTTGCAGTTTGCCTACACTGCTAAGCTATTACTCAGCAGAGAGAACATACAAGAGGTCATCCACTGTGCCGAATTTCTACGTATGCACAACCTGGAGGATTCCTGCTTCAGCTTCCTTCAGACCCAGCTGCTGAACAATGAAGATGGCCTGTTCCTGTGCAAAAAGGATCTCACCTATCAGCGGATGCATGAAGATGAGAACTCGGAGGGAGAAGAGGAAGAAACTATGGAATCGGAGACTTCCAAGATATCTTGCTCAAGAGAGAGAATGCACTCAGAGCCCTTTGACTTTGAACCCGCCACGTCTGGAGCCAGTAAGGAAGAAGGGATGCTGCCAGACCCGGAAATACTGGATGATGGCAAGGATAGTTTGGATAAAGAAGTAGTAACACGGTACCCCAGGTATAAGAAATACCAGCTAGCTTGTACCAAGAATGTCTACAACGCATCACATGTTAGTACCTCAGGTTTCACAAGCACATTCAATGAAAAAGGTTCAGGTGATGACCTCAAACCAGAACTTGCTGTCGGGCAAATTAAAAGTGAGCCTAGGAATGAGGAAAACGATGAAGAAAACATAACACTTTGCCTCTCTGGAGATGAGACTGGTGTCAGGGATAAAGAAGGGGATGTTGAAATGGACCGAAAGCAGCCAAGTCCCAATGGAGCTTGCAGGTCTAAAAATAGTTCCTCTCCTTCCTGCCTAAGATCTTTCTTCAACCGAACAAAAACTATAGACTTAGATGGCTTCCCAAGTACTTCCCAACAGCAATTTGCCAGAAATCCAGCATGCCCTTTTGACAAGGGGACAACTCAGGGTGACCATAAAGCTGATTATGTCCCTTTTGTGGGCAGTTATGGGCTCTCCCAAGCTGTTCAGAAGGATGCTTCCAGTTTTACAGTGGGATCACCTCTAAGAGGTCCTGGCTTTGTTGATGGTCTCTGTAAGCAGGAAGGTGAGGTGGACAGGAGGACCGTTATATTCTCTTCAAATGTTTGTGACCAAGTAAACACTTCGGTGCATTCATATTCTGGCATGAGCAGCTTGGATAAAGATCTCACCGAGACTGTGCCAAAAGGTCTGTGGGCAGGAAGCAGCCAATCTCTTCCCAGTTGCCAGACCTATGCTCATATTGGACAAACAACTGAACACTTCCCAGGACGGATGCGGCCCAACACCAGCTGCCCAGTGCCAATTAAAGTTTGTCCTCGGTCTCCTCCTCTGGAAACCAGAACAAGGACCTCCAGTTCATGTTCCTCCTACTCTTATGCAGAGGATGGCAGCGGTGGTTCTCCCTGTAGCCTGCCTCTGTGTGAGTTTTCATCTTCCCCCTGTTCTCAAGGAGCTCGATTCCTGGCCACTGAGCATCAGGAGCCGAGCATGATGGGAGATGGAATATACAGCCAAGTCAGACCCCAGATAAAATGTGAGCCATCCTATGGAACAAACTCTAGCGATGAGTCTGGATCGTTCTCTGAAGCAGACAGTGAGTCATGTCCTGTGCAAGACAGAGGACATGAGGTAGGGATCTGTGATAAGTACACCTGCTAACACTTCTTGTGACCCATTCAGAAAGTCATTATTAACCTAATGGCCTTCTTTGTATACAAAATACAGAGAACAGTTACTTTTGTCCAATATTCTATTGATGATGGAGTCAGGCTCATTGATTACTGGAAATATGTCTGAGAGAGTAAGAAGCCATCATATAAAAAGGTTCCATAAAGGCTTAAATCTGCTTGATCTCTTAATTATAGTGGTAACTGTAGAGATAGGGAATACCTCATAGCAGGTTTGCTTCTCTCCCTGCCCTCATCCACCCCCACCCCTACCCCATCCCACTTAAGGCATAAAAATGTCCCTTTTCCTTTAAGTTTGTGGCCAATTGTCATTAGCATTAATCATTGCACTCCGGTTTTTTGTTAACAATATTTAATTCATTCCACTTGAGAGGCATAAAAGTGTCCTTGTCCCTTTAAGATTTGGACCAGTCATCGTTAGCATTAGTAATTGTACTCCGTTTCTTGTTAACAATATTTAATTCATACCAGCTTTTCTACCAATTCAGTATGTTGATTGGGTACTTGCTGTAATTTGCAGACTTTTGGAGCAAAAATAATCCTGATCAGAGTGAGCTCTAAAATTTCAGTAGAAGAGAATGTCCATGCAAAACGAGGAAGGGAAAAGAGAGCAGTCTTCTGCTTTGGGTACAACAAGTGTGTTTACGTGATCATTATCTTTGTTTTACTGATGTTACTTTTGTGTACTTTGTTGTGTAGTTTGTTCAGAGAAAGGAAAATGAGAATTGATCATATACCTTAAGTCATATCCTTGATCTCTATGGTTTCCTAAAGTCGTATGACTCTCTAATAGGTACCCAGTTAAGCTTTTCATCTGAAATGCCTTTGATAACTGCAACCAGCGAAAAACCTCTTAAAAGAGTTAATAAGCAACCAGAGAGAAAAGCAACCAGAGAGAAATTGAGTGAGCAAGAGAAAAAGCCATAAGGGACATACACAAAACTGATAATATCTGCACAGATGTGTTAGCCAGCCTGCTATTATTCTTATCAGCATGAAATCCATTCCTTCAGTCAATTCATTGAGGAATAAATGTGCAGTTACTGCTTGTTCATTGTGAAACACTGAGTCTCCCTCAAGTAAGCTTGAATTATTGCAAATTTTAAAATGCTGCTGATACTATAGAACACATTTACCAGAAGGTATCATTATCTGCTTTGCAGGCTCAATTGATGAAACAGTTATTGGTCCATCATCTTATTTTGATCACAGTGTACAAAACTCTTTATCAATTTGGCTTCAGAAAACATAACATTTTTATATGTGGTTCCTATATTTCTCACCAGCTAATTCCTGTAGCAGTGTCATATATGTGCGTGCTTGAGAATGTAAGAATCAAAATAAATGTGGGTGTTGAAAGATTTTATCTCTCTTGCAAAATTTGGAAGAGAATATAAGAATTTGCAGTATTCCTAAAATTCCAAATCTTAGCGAAAATGTCCATGACCACTCTTGCAAAATGCTGGAGCTTATCTATACACAATTTAACATATCACAATACATATAGTTGAATTTTCTAGCGTGTGTTACAAATAAAATAGATTGATTGATTATTGTCATCAAGTCACTTTCGATTCCTAGCAATCACATAGATAAGAGTTTCTCCTAATCTATCCTTAGCCTGTTTTTTCAAGTTTCCTAATGGTGCATTCACTGCCATTGTAACAGAATCCATCCACCTTCCTGCTGGTTGTCCTTTTCTTATCTTTTCTTCCACCTTTCCCAGCATTACAGCCTTTAATAGAGAGCTGGATGTTTCCATAATATGTCCAAAGTAGGTTCGAAGTAATTTGAGTTTGGTCATTTGTCCCTCATGGGAAAACTCTGGGTTGATTCTTCAATGATCCATTGATTTGTTTTCTTGGCTAACCACAGTATTCTCAGGAGTCTTCTCCAACACCAAAGTTCAAAGGCATCGAAGCTCTTCCCATGTTGCTTCCTTAAAGTCCAACTTTCATTTCCACAGTCAATCAGAGGGAGTACCATAGCAAGCACAATTCTGATCTCTGTAAGTATATACACATTGCAGCATTTGAATATCTTTTCCAAGGCCTTCATGTCTGCTCTTCCAAGTGCTAGCCTGTGCTGTATTTCTTATTTACATGTTGCTTTACTGTTTGTGGTTGATCCTAAAAGGTCGAATCTATCTGCTACTTCAATATCTTCATTGTCGATTCTAAGGCTGATTGTTCTACCTGCTGTCATTAGTTTAGTCTGTGCTTTATATTTAATTTTAGTCCCGTTTTCTCATTGTGTTCTTTGGCTTTTAGTCTGAGAGCTTGCAGATCCTTTGCATTTTGGCTATCAGGATAGCAACATCAGTATAGGGCAGGTTATATATGTTCCTTTCTCCAGTTTTAAAATCACATGCATCTTTTTCCAATCCAGCTTCCCTTAATATATATATAGAGTACAGGTTCATTAAGTAAGAGGGGAGTATGCAGCCTTGACACAGTCTTTTGCCCAACCTTTGCCCATTTGCTTTACCATGTTCTGTCCATACTGTGGCTTCATGACCTGTATAGTATATATTTCTTTGTTATAATACTACTTTTTTTGTCTTTAACAGCTCTCTGAAACTGTTTAAGTTCCTTTCTGAGAAATTTGCCTTTCTTGGCATTTTCCACAGTTTGTTCAGACACCCAGTTTGCTTTCTTCATATTTGTCAGTCACTTTCCATATGAACCCTTAACTACTTCTTTAAATTCATTCCATAATTCCTCTGGGTTTTTTTCGATGAGGTTCAGGGCTACAAAGCAATTCATGATGTTCTCCTTGGAAAGGAGAGTATAAATTCAAGATCACCTTATGGAAACAGACTGGCTTTCTTCTTTTTCTTTAGCGTAACTTGGAGTTTGCACATAAGCAGTTCATGATCTGTTCCGCAATCAGCACCTGGCCATGTCTTTGATGCTGTAATTGAGTTCCTCAGCCTTCTTTTAGCAATAACATAGTAAAATGTATTTCTATATACAGTATTACATCTGTTAATGTCCATGTATAGAGGTCTGATTTTGGTTGTCTGAAGACAATGTTAGCTATGAAGAAGTCATTGGAGTGGCAGAAATAGATAAGTCAGACTCCTACTTCATTTTAATTCCTGAAGCTATACAATCCAGCTACATTTTTGTCTTTCGTGTTTCCACTTAGACATTCCAGTCTCCAATCACAACCAGCACATCTTGTTGACGTGTTCTTTCATTCTCACATTGAACTTAATCAAGTCATCCACCTCCTCTTCCTCTGCACCATCAGTGGTTGGAGCCTAAATTTGAGTGATCATATTAAATGGTTGTCCGTAAAATCAGTCAATATTAGTTGATCATTGATTGCATAGTAGCCAAGTACTGTTCTTGCTATGTCCTTCATAATTATAAAAGCAACATCATTTCTTCTTTCTTTTTCATGCCCTAATGGGCGGCACAATGACTGGCTTGTTAAGATGCTGGCTTGTTGGCTGGAAAGCCAGCAGCCCAAATTCGAGACCTGATCACCACATCAGTGAGCTCTCATCTTCACCCCAGCTCCTGCCAACCTATCAGTTCAAAAGCATGCAAATGTGAGTAGATAAATAGGTACCACTTTGGTGGAAAAATAACAGCACTCCATGACATCTCACTGGCCACATGACTGCAGAATTGTCTTCTGAAAAGCACTGACTCAACAGCCTTGAAACAGAGATGAGCACTGCCTCATACTCTGCAACAACTAGCATAGTAAAATCTGCAGTGACTCCTTTACCTTTTTTACCTTTCCTACCCTAATAACCAGCGTGATCTTCTGACTGAAAGTGTCTGATCCCAGTCCATTCAATTCATAATTGCTTCATTTCATCTTTCACTGTGTTGAGTTTTATTGTGCCCATGCTTCCTACATGCCATGTTTCTACTATAATTCTGTCTTTGCAGCTTTGGATTTGTTTTCTTGTATGGCAACATCAGTGACTAGATGTCCTGAAGATTTTAATCTAGTCATGTTATAAACACCATTAGTACTCTTGAGAGATCCTCTTCTTCAGTAGCATCTTAAGTGCCACCCAATCTGAAAATCCTATCATCCATGATGTGGCAAAACAGGTGAGGGGAGGGCATAAAGTAAATATAAGTACTGATAGAGCTATCCACCCACAAGTGCAAAATAGATATAGTTCTTTTTTTAAAAAAAATAACACAACCTTTTTTTTTTAATTTTTGGATTGAATCCCAGTAATACTCCGTAAAACATTGTCCATTTCTAAATGCAGTGATGCTGTGTAATTTGGCACATTGTGAAATAAGTAAAAGGTTTCAATTTTGCTAACAGTTTATGCTGAACCAACACACTACAGAAACATGTTCTAAAATGGGTGCATATGAACTATATCAAAAGACTGAAATGGAATTCTTAAATGTTTTTGTGTTATAAAACAAACTTACGAAATGGAAATACTATTTTTCTGCGTAGCTTTTTATTGACCGTAGAGTAAATGTTGGTATAATTGGAGTTGTTGTGTAGTCCATGTTTGCCTCCAACTCCAGCAAAAGAATGATATATATGAGTAGACTCAACTATTCTCTAAAACATAAAGAGAAGCAGATCAACCTAGCAAAATTTGGACACAAGTAAAGATAAACAATTAAAACAATGTGTTAATTATATATGCAATTGTCAAATAAGAACCTCAACTTCAGAGAGCAAAAGATTTTGGAAAGGGGTTGCATGTAGTTTTATCATCTGAATTAAGTATTTCTTTCTATACAAGTGGGAATAAAAGATTAAAAAGAAAAGAAGAAATACCCTTTAAACTTCAAATTCAGCAATCCAACTTCTTACATACTTCAACCAATTTTTATAATAGAAATAATTTATACTTTGAAGACAAAAGTTTAGTTACAAATTAATGCAAAGTGGGAATTCATTTTTTCTTGCTGACCCACTTTTAAAAAAAAATATTCTATACCTTTTTTTGTAACTTTAAAGCAACCACAAGAGGAGGGGGTATTTTTATGAAATTCCCTGTAGATTTTTATCAGTGAAGTCTACACTTCAGACAGTTTACAGTAAAAGCAACAAAGACTTTATGGAGAAGTTTAAGAAATGGCAAAAAGCATTAGCAGATTGCCATCCAAAAACTGTTAATATTCAAGTGAATCTCGTCTCTGAGGTTGGTAATTTCTTTTATACGAGAGATCCAAAGAGCTACTACAAAAGGATTCAGTTAGCCTGTGAGAAGGAAGATCTCTTGAATGACAATCCAAAGGCATTTGGGTTAGCTAGAATTATAATTAGCTACCTCTACGCACATAGTCCTCAACTTACAACCATAGTTGAGCCCAAAATTACAGTTGTATGTTGTGGTCATTAAGAAGGTCACTATGTGACCACACCCAATTTTATGACCTTTTTGCAGTGGTTGTTAAGTGAATTCATTTTATCCAATAGGATTTTTTTTACTCGCCTTCTCCCAGTCCTCCCTCCTCCTTTTCTTCCTCCTCCCTGGAAGTATGTACCAGAAACTGCCAGCATCCACCAAAATTGTGTTCACATGACCACAGGATACTGCAGACATCCATTAATGCAAGCCAAGTGCCAAGTGCCCCAAATGCAGTCATGTAACCATAGAGCAGGGTATATATCCATCGGAACTTTGAAATCATGTCATAAGTATCTTTTAAGGGAGTCCTTTGTAATTTCAAACAATCTCAAAGCAACCAGTTGCTAAGCAAGGGCATATTGTAATAAGACGGAAGTACTTATTTTCATAATAGCCAAAGGGTCATCAGCAAACTTGCACAAAACTAAAGTTGTATGTTTTATATCTGGTTTTATTCGCCTTCCAAATTAATGGATATTTAACAGGCTGCTTGATGCCTTTTATCAAAACTCCCATAGCTGGCATACTTAAATGAGAACCACACAGATTTCAAAAATGCACCATTGGTGCTAGTCAAGGTGAAACCATATTCATGAAAACTATGAAAGCAAGGTCCTAGCCAAACCTGTTAACTGAGCTATGAAAGTGGGATCTCTTAAAAAATATATATACATTTCCATGATCTCCACTTCTGGACTGGGCTGCCTCATCTTCACTCTCTGAATTTCACCACAGTTTATGCACCTTGGGATGCACCAAGAGATGTTTACATCTCCTGGCAATCTCTGGCTTGGAAACCCTAATTCTTCTCTGACCAGCTTCAGCCTTTCACCCTTACATCTGATGCTCTCCAAACAAATTGTTCTTTACTTAGTGAATGTGGCTCCCTCCTTTATGTGCAGTGTAGTGCTTATGGAGTCTCTCCTTTGGCTGTCATGAGACTTAATTGCTCTTGTCTGCATTTGCAACTTAAAAAATAAGCTCCAGGCTGAGTCTATTACAGAGGAATGATTCCTGCTGTTGATCATTCTAATTTTACCAGAATACTTCTAGATTTATAGGAATCCCCATAGGAGTTGGAAATACTGATAACATGAAGATGATGGACAGTTGGAGCAGCAGTGCATTTTGCAGGGTAACCAATTGCCTGCGGGAGGAGGGGGAGGTAAGTGGGGTGAATAGACTCTTTCCAAAACTTTCAAAGCTTTGAAATATAAGCAGAGAATCAGTAAGAAAAGAGCTGAACAGATTGGAGAAAGAGAAAAGGAACGTTTGTGTGTAAAATTGTGAGATGCGGCTAGATCAGGGTTGTCATCCATGGGCCGGATGCGTCATATGCTGGCCACGCCCATGCCCGGTTTAGCGAAGGGGAGGGAAGTCCCAATACATCACGTGACATCACCATGACAACTCGAGTTTTGACACCCCTGGGTTAGATGTATAGATGGTTTATGGAAGTTTGTTGGAGTGATTTAGAAAGAGAAAAGATATAGTTTTGCTTTTTAAGATCAGAACCATCTTCAGCTTTGCCTTTAGTCTCTTGGATAAATTACTTGTCCCCTCAGATCAGCCCTGTATCCATTCTGTGACTAACCATTTCTATCAAGGCAGCTGTTTCCCACAGGAGACCACAAAGAAATCCTTCCTCAGCCCCTTAGAAATATTTGTCCTTTAGATGCCTGTTGGCATTGTTTGAGAATAGGGATCAAACAACATGATACATTAACTGTGTCAGAGTGAGCTGGTTTACATTAGTCTTTGGGCCAGAGCGTAAGGTCATCACCTGCATGGAGGGGAGGTTTATTCCTGAAATTGTTCTCTTTTTACTTAGGAGATTAAGAAATACAACACTACTTTTTTTCAACTCCCCAACTATGGTTAAGTTTAGGATATCATACATGAACCCTGAAGTGGAAGTTTAAAAAAAAGAGTAAGGTTTCACTAAAGGAACATATTTGTAGTTAAGAGTTGAAATGAGGGGTCTTTGGTGCTCTCTGAGCTTGGTTATTTTCTTGGAGATGTTTCATTCTCCAAAGTAGGTAACATCATCAGTGCTAATAAGTAGCACTGATGATGTTACCTAGTTTGGGTAATGAAATGTCTGCAAGAAAACAACCAAGCTCCGAAAGAACCAAGGACCCCTCAGAATGAGGGTTGTACTATATTGTTAATGCCTGCTGTAGTTTAATGATTCATTCCTCCATCCTGGCTTTCGAAATCTATAAATGAGATTGACCTGTTTACTGTTGCTTTTCAAAGGGTGGGCAATTTCCCTTGCTATGAAGGAGTTAAACCGGTGATCATTTTTAAACATGTCTGTCCTTGGATGCAGATTGAGTTAACCAATAACTCAAGTTTCTTTGAGTGTGCTCGATTAGAAGGTAGCTCAATTCTGTATATTCCTTGAGTGACTTTCATTGATTTCAGCCAGAGAAAGCTTTGCTGAACTTTTTTTTCATGCCTCACAATATTCAAATTAGACCACTGCCAGGATCCTAGATGAGGCTGTCTTTGAAGGCAACTCAGAACTTCAGATTGTAAAACTTGAAGAACTTATGGTTGACGTGGGGGGGGGGGGGGGGGGG
>JANHFL010006265.1:0-18006 GCA_032468155.1 Oxyrhabdium leporinum
ATCGCCGTCTCTACAGCATCGGTTATGTGACTGGGTGGGCGTGGCCAACTCGACATCACTCACAGCAAGGTGCCACCATCTCACCTTGCCGTGAGTGATGTTGAGTTGGCCATGCCCACTCAGTCACATGACTCCCACCAATCCACACCCATAGAACCGGTGGGGGGAAAAATAGATTTCACCACTGACTATAGTACTTTAAAGTATAGCTGCAAAGTATATTAAGTATACCACCATATACACTCTACAATTTTACTTCACATTCTATAACCAAGTTGCTCAAGAAACTTAAGTCCAGAGGAAGCAGGATACAAAAAAAAAAGAAGGAAATATAGAAGGAAGAAATATGCTCGCCTTCTTCAGGATGACCTGGTAGAAATTTGTTGCTTTCTGATAGATCAGGGAAAGATCACTGGACTGTGAACATTCTACAATACGATGGTTTTTCTAATATGAGGCACACAGATACCCCAAGTCTAATATTTCCTTGCTGATATAATGGGTCTAGTTTCAGTGCATCTCTGCATGAATCATTAGTGAGACAATCTGGCATCATTACCAAGCCCCTAAATGACTTGTATTGAGTATACTCTAGGACTAAACTATAGCCTGGTTAATGCCTGAAGCTTAGTTCTTATAACTAATTCTATTTGTTCAGTCCCCTGGAACACAACTCTAGTGAAACATTTTTCTTTCTCAGCACTTTTATCAATAGTTTCCTGCTAAAAACATTTCTGCTTGCCAGACAGACTTCATCCATATCATTGAAATTGAACTGAAATTCCTTTTAATAATGTGATGGCAATAGAATAACTTCAGGAGATTAACTAAATGGCTTTCTTAAACAACTGCTGTTGGCTGAAAATGGTATGTAATGATCTGTTAATCCCAAACTGCTTTAGAGGATGTTCAGATCCTGAGAGTCCTAGTACGATGAACGCTTTTAAAGAATATTTTCACTCTTGCGACGCTTGTCAGAATAATACAGCTGAGATCATTTATGATTGCAATTTAAATTAGTTTCACATTGAAAAGAATGAACCTGTAATTAATAGAAATCCCCTGAATGGTTTGATATTTACATCATATTAAAAGGATATTGCTTGCAAAATTTATATCTTTTAAATAGGAGAAACAACTAAAATAGGTAATGAACTTCCTGCATAGTACATGTTATAATTCAATTAAAGATGTTCTGTTTAATACCATATCTATATTTTATGTGGGAATTATTGCTTTATTTTTCCTCTAAGGACAATTCAAGATAAACCAAGAATTCATTCAAAACAGGGGAAAAAAAACCTAGGTCTGACTGAGTTGTTTGCATCACTTTCCTTCCCAGATTTATCATATTATTTTTTCCTCTCACTGAATGAGGTGAGTTATTCATTCTTTTTGATTTACTGGTCCTTGAATAGCTGCAGAAAGTATCAGAGAAAACTTTTATACTTCAGGAACTGTTTGCCTGATTATTTTGTTGTTTAATGCTATTAGTAACTCTGAACTTTCCTTTTTAACACATGATGCTGTATAAATCCACACATATGATTATCCTTCATAGGATGAATGTAGAGTAATTGTTGAGTTTTGCCTTATTAAGAAAGACTATCTACACTGCATGCATACACATCCTCCAAAAATGGAAACAGGTGAGCTCTTTAGGCTTGAAATTGAAAAAAACCAGGTGGAGAAACATGTATATATTATTTTATATGCTATTCTAATTGCTGTCAGCTCTGAATGGCATATATCCGTGACATCCATAAATGAAATTAAACAAAAACAAAAAGTACAGAAATGAAAAACCAAAGTGTATCTGCATATAAAAACATCAAGAATATCAATTACATTAAAGAAGACTTCCAAAGCTGGAGGAAACAACTCTGAAAGATCAAAACACCCAGATTTTGTTGAAACAGCCAAGTTTTAACGGCCTTCTTAAAAACCTATAGTTTAAGACAGGGGTGTCAAACACAAGGCCCGTGGGCTGGATCCAGCCTGCTATGTGGTCAGATCTGGCCAGGGGCCATCCTGGAAAATGCAAGGAGCCAGTCCATGTCGCTTTGGTCTGGTCTACCCAATGTGAAGAGGAAACATCAGACTAGCATGGCTTCAGCCTGGTCTAAGCAATGCGAGGAGGAAACATCGGGCCAGTGTGGCTTTGGCCCAGTTTACCCAATGTAAAGAGGAAACATCAGGCCAGTGTGGTTTCAGCACAGTCTACCCAATGCAAAGAGGAAACATGCCAGCAGATTGGGGAGTGGCATCAAGCTGGCCATGCCTACCCAGTCAGCCATGCCCAGTGAGTGGTGTTAAGCTGGTCACGCCATCCAGTCGGCCATGCCCACCCAACCCTCTGAGATCAACCACAGTCCTGATGCAACCCTCAATGAAATTGAGCTTGACACCCCTGGTTTAGGAGGTACTTAGATTTCTGGAAGAATGCTGTTTCACAAAAGGGAGGCAGTTGTCAAGCCCTAAGTCAAGAATGATGTGTGATGATTCTTCCAAATGGAGTTCTTTAGTGTTTTCACACCTATAGACAAAATCTTGCCCAACTGAACACCCTGAAATATAGAATCTTACCAGATTGAGTGCTCTACAACTCTATTTTCACCCTTTTTCTTCCAAACATAACAGTTGAACTCTTACTCCCTTGAAATATACCTTTGTCCCACCCGAGAATGTGCCTATTTACTACATTCCATCTTATCAGTTGGGAGTAGGCAGCTTTGGAAATCTAGAACAGGTATGTCTTTAAAGATGACAGCCTGTATCTTAAATTGCAATCAAAAGCCATTGGCAATCAGTGCAGTTCTATTGTTATTAGATGGACAAATTGAGATGTGTCCAGATTTTTTGGGCAGCTGTATATAACAGAATATTTTCAAAGACAGTTTAATATAGAATCCATTATAACAATTCCAAGTGATGTAGGTTCTAGCAATCCTACATGGGCTTTTAAGGTAAACAGAATACGACTGATTGGTATCAATAGGAAAGTACCATGATATGACAGGATTTTTAACAAGTTGCTGAAGTTCAAAAAGTCTCCCAAATAGACAATAGCAAATTATTTCCATAATGTTGCCAAGAAAATTATATATAGTAGATGAGTCAATGAAGTTACTGGGAGTTGAGTTCAATTCAAAGAAGGCGTTATTGAAAAATGGTCTCACAACCATTTATGGGTTAGTACATTTTCCTGGTCAGAGACATTAAAAAAAGGGATTTGTCTATGCTTACTCCAATTTCTGCAAGGATGAACAACTCAAACTACCAGGAGGTCATGGAGAAGATAGGTTGATAATATAATTTGCTTCTCATGAAATGTAGAACTTTCCCCAAATCTTTAAGAGCTTCTCATAGTTAATATAGTAATTTATATCTCATGGTCATAGTCACAAACATGCAACTGTAAAGAAATATTAATTATTATATTAGAACAGCTTTGGATATAAATAATTTGTAGGCAACAAACTTGGAAATCAGAACTTTTCCAATTCACATTTTAGGAGACCATATATTTGTACTTTATTTTCCCTTTAGCTTTATTGTAATATACTGTATCTGGAATAACACAGTACCTGGAAAAGCATGTTTTTGGGATTTTATTACAATTTTTTTAAAAAAACCCTAAAAGTTATTTTTGAAGAAAAAGGGAAGAAAGGCTGAATATGGCTTCCCAAGACAAACAGACTGTCATAACAAGAGAAATAGAAGCTGAAGGCTTCTACTTATAGTTCACTATTCAAATCTGCAATGGGACTTGCTTTGTACCTCAATAACATTTTAAGACTCTCTTGCTGTTGGTGTCTTTAAATCATTATTATACTTTTCAAGTTTAAAATGTTTTACAAGCTCTGGGCGGTGTCACCTAAGTCTGTCATTCACACTAACGCCTCTTTTAGGTTCCATTCAGCTGCCAGCAACTTTGTTTCAATATTAGGGAGAAGACAGACATTTCTGAGAAAACTAATTTGATCAAATTAAACATTAAGGTGAATTCACACAAAATGCTCTTTAGTTTATCTGCTTCATGTCAGCTGTCACAGATAGAATCACTCATTCAATAAAGCACATGGGAAAGACAATCTGGGACACTAAGAAAAGAAACTGAAGTATTGGTACTGGAATATCTTAGACTTCTCTTGCTAAATCTATAGTGGAAATACCATGCTCTGAGTGTATAGAAAGAATTCTGTCAAAATGTTGGCTGTTGGACAAGTTGTAAGTGCTTTCATCCAAAAACTATACACAATTGCTGTCTGAATTTGGTTATTTTCAGATGTTTCATTACTCAGCTAGCTAATATTATCAGTACTTCTGCGTTTTACTCCCAGTTTATAAACAGTAGTTTGTCTTGCCAGTGTTGGTGGGGATATGGTTTTCTTATTGGTAATTCTTTGATTAAGGGTATTATTTCTCCTTGATTATTTGGCTGGTGTTAATTTCTGCTTAACTGGGTTTTAAGTGGTGGAGAGGATGTGTTCAAGTCTTTTTGTTTCCTTCTTAGCTTTTTTTAAAAAAATAATCTGATCTGAATGATGTGTAAATGTGGTTTATTTCTCTGTGTATATTGACGGCTGATTTGCCTGAATGCCAAGCATCTGGGAATGCCCTAGAATTGTTTTAGATTTAGCCTAGTCTAAATAATATTCACAGTTTCCCAGCTGAAACTGATAGAATCTGTCCATATGTTGTGTCCATATCTTCTGATGCTAGCTAGTATTCATGGATGCACTCTGCTAGTCTTCTGCCCATCTGTCCCATGCATGGCGGTTTCAGTTCTTACACTATATATTGTAAATGACTCTTCTATTAGTATATACAATGTGCCATTTTATTAGAATCGGTACTTATATATATAAATGTATACTTTTTTCATTAACAAAGACAAAATTTCAACCAGCATTAAGTGTTATCATCATCACTGGTTCCTTTTGCATGAAGCACATAGGGGAGCAAGCTTCTTCCAATGAATCCTATCCATGGCAGCATCTTCTCATTTGATGTCCACTGTCCGGGTTAAAAATCATGGGGACTAGTTCCTCCTACTCAGTGTTCTGAATTGTTGACAGGCTACTTCCAACTCTGAGTTGCTGTTCTGATCTAATGTTATAAGCTCTCTACAAGCAAGCATTTCAGACCTTTCCCAGATATGAGCCCTTTGTCTTTATTTAGGAGAAAAAGGGAAAGAGAGAGAGAGAGAAAAAAAAGAATGGAGATGATTAACTTGTTCACATTAAGAGCTATCTTTAACCTTTTGTATCAGGGACCCTGATGGAATAACTCCAAAGACTATGTTTTCTTAACTTAATTGGCCTTTCTTAATTCTTAATTAATTAATTCTTAATTGGCCCTTCATAGAAATAAATTGGCCGAATCTTGTTTTGATTGTCTATACACATTTCAAACTGAATAGTTATTTTATCTTGAATCGTCAAGTGCTAGAGATCTGATCTTAGACAGTCATCATGTCAGCATTTCTGAGCCATATCCACCTCCTTAGCAGATGACTTCATATCCTAACTCTTTCTAAATGCTATCGATATTTGCTCTTATTTCATGAGTGACCATAGAAGATTCACGAGGGTTCCTCCACCTGGCCTGACATTCACAGGTAGATTTTATTCTGCAGTCTTACTAAACTGGATGGTGAATGCTGTCACTTTTAGTAATTACTATTCTAGTTCAGAAGCAGCCTGCAAGTGTGTTTTCTGATTAATGCTTCAAAAATTATATTTTCCAATGTCTTGCAGGATGAGGGGCCATCTTTTTCTCAGTTCTTCTTCACACTGATCTATGTAATATCCACATTTCAACTGATCGTGGCCAGTATTGGCTGTTGGTCACTGTCCTCCAGAGCCATGCATTGGAGAAGAGGAACATAAAAAGACTAAACACGGCTATGCTTTGGGAAACAAATCTTACGCAAATCTTACATAGGCTCTTTTAAGTTCTTTTTGTATTTCTAACAAGTGATGGTCTACAGTATTAGCCCACCAATTATTCTTTACAAACTGGTATATCAATGGTTAGGACAAGTAGCAAGTGCTACAAGAGGATCAGGGAACCAATGGCTTCTCTCCCCCATCCCACTAGCCAGAAGAGACTTGTTGACAATTATAAAACTGATCTCTTTCCTTATAAATGCATCAATGGGAAGGGTCAAGTACAAGTGGAATCAGTGAAGGAGGGCTGCTGTAAAAGACTATCAATAAACATAATGTGTCCTCAAAGATCTATCCATAGAAAATAAAGTTGTTGGACCTTGCTTTCCCAATATGGATGGGAGGCATAAAGAAGCAAATTTAGGGCCACAATGTCTGGGCAGAACCTCTGGCCCTCATTATTGCCAAATCTAAAAAAACAGATTGGAACCCAGACAGCAATTTCTTACACCAATTCATTTCATCCAGTTTCAGCATGGGAGATTAAATTTAAGGCTGCTATGTAGAAGAGCTTTGAGGCTCCCTTTCTGCCCCGCTGCTTGCATAACGCACCTACTATGTTGGTGTTTGAACCACACATAAAGAAATTTACTCAGTTAAGGAATACAGATGAATTTCCCTAAAAAAAAGGGTTAGAATTAATTTGAGATTAAACCATATTCTTGCAAGATTAAACCTACAATAATTTCATATTGCTCTCTAATTAGTAAATTGTCCTTTGTTTTTCCTGTAATTGCTGTTTTCTTAACACATAAAACTATTAGTTTAACTCTGTACTGAGTTCAGAAGACTATTAATCATGTCTCAAGCAAATCTGATGCCATCATAATAACCTTAGTGTGAAAACCCTTCACGGTTAGTTATTAATTGATTATCAGGTGATGTTTAAAATGTATGAGATATTTGGAATTCTGGACATGTATAAGATCATTTCACATTTGTCTGAAGAAAGGTCACTCTGACCTAAATTCTTATCTTTTAAACAATTAAAACATATCTATATGTCATTTTTAGGCTTTGCATACATATTTATTTTGTTGTTTGTTACTCAGTTGTCATAGTAGTTTGTTTTGGTTTGAATACTTGTTCACCACATATAAGATGGAGAGCTATATAAATAGTAAAATAAATAATAATGTAGTTACTATTTTGTAAAGTGCATATGTTTGGATTTATTCAGTTGTTTATAATATCAATTTATATAGCTACCCACCTTGCAGTGGTAATTCTGGGTAGCAAACATAAAATGGTATACTATTACTATATTATAGTACAGTATTTTACTTCTAAATTTGTTGTACAATATTGTTAGTGTACAATATTTATTGTAGTAAAATAAATACTGTACTACAATAAATATTGTACTGTAATATCCTTATTATATTAGTTTTATTTTTTAATGTTGCATGCTGCCCGGAGTCACTTGATGAGAGATGGACAACTATATAAATATGATGGATAGCAATAGCAATAGCATTTAGACTTACATATCACTTCATAGTGTTTTACAGCCCTCTCTAAGCAGTTTACAGATTCAGTATATTGCCCCCAACAATCTAGGTCCTCATTTTACCAACATTTTACCAAGGTTACATCACCCTTGAGCTGATCTGGATCGAACTCCTGTCAGTCAGCAGGCAGACTTAGCCTGCAATACTGCATTCTAACCACTGCACAACCATGGCACAATGTGAAAGACAATTATTTGTTTTGCCTTGCTTTAACTTATCTAAAGTGCTAGAAGGGAACACAAAAGAGAACTAACAAAAATATGTGCACATTTTTTTCTCCCTATTACTTCACTTGTTAAGCTAGGAAGATGTTTTTTTAAAAATCCAAACTCAGCAATAAAGTAATATTTGTAGAGGAAGCCATAAAATTACATAAAGAGTTCATGCTTTTATAATCTTCAGAACTTTTCATAACACAAGATATTTCAACATTCAGGGAAGAAGCAAGAAAGTACAAAAAATTAGGCCAAATATTACAAGCCTCACATTCCTCCTCCTTGTATAGGAGGATTGCTTCTCTTGAGACTGTGGATTGAATCTGTATATGCAACTACTGTCTGTCAGATTTATCATTGTTTATTGATAGTAAAAATGGGAAAGGCACTTGAGTCCTGAAAATCCAAATGCCATTACTGCATAGCACACAAGCTCCTGAATCTAATACTACTCAATATAAATTCTCCAAATAGCCCTCAGAATCAGACACTGTTGGCACATAAAATGGTGGACGGCTGCATTTCAGTGGTTTTTTTTTTTTTAAAGTTATACTGTTGAGACAAAAGTCAAAGATATGTTGAAACTGTAAAGTATAGAGTGTCAGGAAGATAATTTTGACCTCTATTGCATGCAGGAACTATTATTTAGGCAAAAGGGACTGAAGTATTTTTTTAAAGTCTGAATGAATGAATGAATTCAGGTAAATACCTACCTAATTCACTGACTGTCTATAACAACAGAAAGAAGAGAAAGTGTAGCACAAAGAAATGTGCAAGTTTCTGTTACAGACAAACTCAATGAAAATTCTTTTTACTTTCCTGTGCATTGATATTCTGGTTTGGTCTGTCTAGTGGGGCTGAACATCTTGGGAGCTAGAAAGTAAAATAGTAACAAGTGAGTTTATCAGTTTGTCTTCTGGGAAAGTAATGTTTCATGATTTCTATTTCTAGAACATCCATAACATACTTTTAAAATTTCATATGAATCCACTAATTAAAAATATTTAGGGGGCCATGGCTCATGTCATTTTAGTGGTCTACAAAAATATAACTTTGGTCATTCTGGTTTAACAATGTGTTGATTGCTCAGCCAGGTATTAGTTTTAGTTGATTTAAGATCTGTGATTGCATAGCCTGGGCATAATCATCATTATACTGGTCACCTCTAACCTTGATTATTGCAACATGGGTAATGTACTTGAAAGTAGCTGCCAAGCTTCATTTAGTTCAGAATATTAGAGCAGCAAGACTACTCAGTCCTTGCTATTTTGAATATATTCTCCTGTACCACAACAACTGATTTCCCATTAGTTCTTCAGCTCATTCTGAAGTTGGAATTGATCTTCAAAATCTAAATGACTTAGAAGACCACCTTAGAAGACGATTACCAAGAGATCACTTTCTTTGCCTAATTGTTGAGGTAATAATTGGAGGCCCTTGTCCATGGCATCTGTAATGATATGATGAATCATTAGTTATTAGGGAAATAGCCATCCTTCTGTTCCCTTCCCGTCCTTTCCTTTGTACTTCCAAAGGAGAATCATGTTCCTTCTTATAGGATGAAAACTTGCATGTGTTAAAGTTCTGTTTGCTTTTTAACTTTTTAATGTATTGGTTTATTTGTGGAATTTATGAGATAAATCTTCACAATAAAAAGTCCATTACTTCCCTAAGGACTTGAAGTTACTTGAATATGGAAGCCTGGAAATTAGATAAAATCATGCAGTTGAATGTGTAATTATGAATTTGTACAATATGTTCTTGTATTTTTGGCTCATTCATTTGGGGTATTTATAAAAATGCCAGAATGAATCCTGATTTCCTTTCTTTTAACAATAACCTAGCCCTTGCTCTTTGCTTTACATTCAAACATAGGTATTTTCCCTTCTTTTTAGTGAGATAACCATTGCTATTCCTCAGAGATTGAATTTCCAATAGCCAGCAATTTGTTTCTTAGGAGAAAATAATGTGAATTGAATAAAACAGATGGTGAATCAACAATAGGTGTCAGAGTTTCAGAACTTCAATACAGTATCTGCCAGATGAATATAACTTTCCTAGTGCAGCAGGTAATTTGAGATAAGGTAAATGAATACACCACACTTAAGTCTGTTAATTTCATGGATCTCAGTGCTCTTTCATGACATCATTCTCTGTGCATGTACTTACAGTTACAATCAATTAATAAATGTCTTTTATTGAAGAAATTCTTTGCTGATACAACTGTCCCCATTTCTATGAATATTGGGAGTGTTGCCACAGCACATTTTTATCTGTCCTTCTATGGGTATTGAACTTTTCTTTGTGCTTGCTGAATCACTTCTTCAAACAAAAACAATGCATGCAACGTACATAGAGATAGGAAAGCTTGAATGTATATTCAAGACGTTAAGTAATAGTTTTCTATGTTGAGATTAAACAAATCCAATTATTTGTGGTTCATGTTTATAGGAGAAATACAGATGTCCCAAATGAGATTTTTAAAAAAATCACTTTTAGAAAAAGTAATTATTCATTCACCAAACAAAAAAGCATATAGGTTTATGAGCAAAATAAACCCTTTATCATTTCTTTATTATTGGAAAGGATGTCTTTGCTTACAATGTCTCTTTTGTTATACACATTAAGTCATCTAGATGATTTCTCCCATTACAGAGTCAGTATCAATACATGTCTGGAAAAGGGCATAATGGTTAGACTGTAACATTCAGCCTATATCCTGTTACCCAGTTAATGGCCAATAAGTCTTGGGTATTTTTGACATTTATCAAGAAACAATCCCATTCTTATTTGTTTTCTTACTTTTCTCTTTCTGTATGTTTTGGCAATTTTCTTAATTTTAGAGTCCCTCTAGGACTATCTGGTTTCAGAGTATTTCACCTCAAATTAGATTTCAGTGAGTCTTAATGTAATACACATGACAAAGCATTGCCTCTAATCTTATTGCATTGTCTAGCGTATCTATGAGCTCTGGGTTTATTGTAAAGAATATTTTCTGTGTATAATAAACAATTTCCAAACTTTTCAGAATAGGAAAGTGTATTCAGCCTAAACTTTGTCTTGATTTTTCAGTAGAAACATCAATCCCCATTATTTATAATTCATTTATTTCAAAGTAAAATACTGGTATTGAATCAATTCAGCTAGAATTCTGTCATTTCATGTATATTTACTCTTAAGAAATAAATCTTACCTGAAAGTGTGCTGATTTAGAGATGTTGTGTCAAAATCTGCCCTTTGGTTTTTCCAAAGAGGCTTCAGTTTTGCTACCTCTTCTTCAGTATCCCATTATATTTGTTTTGTATTTATTCTGATGGTCATTTTAGGTTTGCTTGGTATCATGCAGACATGTAATCATGAATCATGTTCTCCATGGCCTGGAGAAACAAGAAAACCACTTTGCTTTAGGTTCTACTCTTTCTCTGAGAAGACATGACATGATTTTCAACCGTTATGAGGCCCATTATAGAAAATGCTTCATTCCCATTTAGCCACTAAGCTTCTCTTTTCAGACAAACATCAAATTTGAAAAGAGACAAGTCATCATTATAGGAAGATTTTGCATAATATTGCATGATATTATAGGAAGATTTTGCATAACAACCCTAACTGGGACTACAATTTTCATTGCTATGTGATGCAGTCATCAAGAAAAATATCCTGTAACTGCTCCACTTAGTGACGGCAGCTTTGTTAGTCCAACTTACAGGTTTAGGCCCAAACTGCACCTTAGTTAAATAAGAACCTCACACATCTCCTGCCTTGCTATGCTCACCTGCACTTCAACTGCTACCACCTGTCTATTTCCCACCCACCCCCACTATCTCCATCATTTTGTCCACCACCCTGCAGTATGCCCTGTGTCTTTGCCACCAAGTGATCTTCACCAACTTCTTTCTCCCACTACTGATGAGACAAAATTAGGTTGGTTCTTGAAGACAAGTACTGGCCAAATAAGCCTTCCTGAAGCTTTCTGGCTACCTTGCTGAGGCCAGTTAGGGAAGACCTTATCAGCAGAGGAAGGAAGAAGATGGCAAAGGTCAGCTGGGGGCAGTGGGGGATATTGTACAGGTGGTCGTAAGGTCAGAGATGCAGGGAATTGAAGGGCATCCTGCAGTCATAAATGCAAATAGGCTGCCAAGCACCCAAATTTTGATCATGTGACTTTGGGGTTGCTGCAATGGTCATAACTTAAAATACCAGTTATAACTGCTATTCATTAAATGTCTCATTAAATGCTGTCATAAGTTTGAACATAAGTTCTGAACAAATGGCAGTTGAGCGAAAACTGTATTGGTTATTTTGTGTTATACATTATTCTCCAATATCTCCAGTTTTCCTTACTTGCCCAGACCATGAAAGAACTTCCTTGAATAGATAGTTAGACTGCCCTTGTAGACCACCCAGAAGCTTCAGCTAGTCCAGAATGCAACAGGGGAAAAGTGATGGGCTTGCTTTGTTATGCCCATGTAAAATTTCTGCTCTGCAAGCTGCACTGGTTAATACTTTGCTTTGGGTGAGATTCAAGGTATTCATCTCTACCTATAAAGCCCTATATGGAATAGGGCTTGGTTACTTGAGTGACCTTCTGCCTCCCATAACATCTGCCCAGATGGTTTCATCTAGCAAAATTGACATGCTCCAAGTTTCCATCAATTAAAAATGCAGGCTCTCAGGACCATGGAAGCATTCCTTCTCTGTAGCAGTGCCTGAACTCTGGAATGTGGTTTCCCAAGATTTGAATGGCACCCATTCTACTGGTATTTCAAAGGCCCTAAAATCTGGCTCTTTGCCCAGGCCTTTGGGAGGATGAATAACAACCATTTCTTCGTTTATGGCCCTCTGGGCTTGTTTTCTTTGCATAATTGTTCTTGTGACTTGTACTGTTTTTGTACTGCTGTTTTTAAATATTTATGTGGGGGTGTTTTTCAGAAGCAGAGACTGGGCGACTGGTCAGGGTTTAGGGAAAGCTGAATGGAGCAAAGTACAGGGATAATCTCAATGAAAACCTGTTCCACAGTGCTCAGGACCTCAGACTGGGCCAAAGGTTCACTTTCACCATGATAATGATCCTAACCACGCAGCCAAGACAACACATCAGTGGCTTAGAGACAACTCTGTGAATGTCTTAGAGTGGCCCAGCCAGAGCCCTAACTTGAACCCTATTGAACATCTTTGTAGGGACCTGAAAATGGCTCTCCGTTGATGGTTGCCATCCAACCTGACTCAGCTTGAGAGGATTTGCAAGGAAAATGGCAGAAATCCAGCAATCCCCCAATCCAGCAGTGAACACTTGTCATGTCATACCCCAAAAGACTTGAGGCTATAATTGCTGCCAAAGTTGCTTCAACAAAGCACTGAGTGATGGGTCTGAATACTTACACCAATGTGATACTTTAGTGTTTTTTTTTCTTTTTAATAACTTTACAGACATTTCTAAAATTCTGTTTTCACTTCGTCATTATGGGGTTCTGAATGTAGATTAATGAAGGGAAGAATGAATTTCAACAACTGTAGAATCAGGCTGCAGCATAACAACATTGACAAAAGTGAAGGGGGTCTGAATACTTTCTGAATACACTGTATATTTATACATATACAAATACAAATTCATATACACACAAACACACACACAAACATATACATACCAATATACAATGACTAGCACCTTGAATGGTAACAGGAAGAAACAGGAAACAATGTAAAACATCCCTAAATGACAAAGCTGCTATTACTGTTATTCTAGGACAAGTCTGCCAAACTCCCAGCCCACGGACCAGATGCGTCATGCACTGGCCACGCCCATGCCCGGTTTAGCAAAGGGCAAGAAAGTCCCCGATACATCATGTGATGCCTCCGTGATGACATGAGTTTGACACCCCCGTTCTAGGAGATCAACATTTTTTAATTAGAATTGGGGGGGTCATGATTGTCCAGCTGTTAAATACACTGAGCTTGTTAGCTCAAAAGCTGACATTGTGGGTTCAAGTACTGCTTGACATTGTTGTTCAAAGATGCTTGTCCCAGCTCCTGCCAACCCAACAGTTCGAAAGCATGCAAATGCAAGTAGGTAAATAGGTACCACTTTGGTGCAGAGGTAACAGCTTTCCATGTGCCTTGCTGTATAGTCATACTGGCCACATGATTACACAAGCATTGTTGAACAACATTGGCTCCCTTGCCTAAGAAATGGAGATGAGCATCAACAAAGTCCCTAGAATCGGACATAACTGGACAGGGGAAACCTTTACCTTTTTTACTAGAATCAAACCAAATGCCATAAAAAGATGATATCAAGTTCATGATAAAAAAAATTGAAAACTGAGAAAGAAAGAAATTCACAAATTATGTCAGACACTTTCATCACATCATGAAGTTTCCAGCTCTGCATGATAGGGATTATTGCAGGGATTATATTATGTTATTTGGCATAGAAGCTGAGAAATGTAGCTATATAATGTAAAATAAGGACATGGATGGCTGTATGTAGGGCAAGCAATTTAATTTCCCTTTTGTGTAGACTGGAGGTGGTGAAATGGTTTTTTACTTCTGTAAGGCATGTGACAGTTCGGGATAAGGATAAGATGGTGGGTTTTGTTGCCAGTTCTCAGCATAGTGAAGTCAGCAGGTTTGGAGATAATTACAGATCGTTTTTAAACTCCTCTTGTGGGATTGTGGATTAGAAGCTATGGAGCTATGTAAATCCTTTAAGATACAATCTAAAGAGTGAAATTACAAACTGGATAAATTAATCACCAATATATATTGTAGGCTTCATGTGCCACTTGCACCGTGGCATCACAAAAACAATGATTAACTGGTCCACACTGCAATTTCCTTCAGAAAAAACTAAAATTTCCAAGTGATTATTACAATCCAGGACTCAACTAATTAACTAACTAGTGAAAAGATAATGATGTTGGTATTGTTTAACTTTGTGTCAATCTTAGAGAAAGATGATATTTTTAAATTTAAAAGCTAAAATATTTTCAACTCCAGTTCTCCAAGATTAAAAACTTTGCCGAATTATTTTAATCTTGTTTGACAGAGAAAACACACACACACATACATATACAGAGCTAAAAGTATGGAAAGGAAGGAATTGGATTAAAGCATAGCTTTCCTTTAGATATCCCATGTGGTGTAGTGAACATTAGAGAGAAAGTAGGATTTCTCTCCCACCCCAGGCCCAATTTTGCATTCTCCACATAGAATTGTTTGCCTGTCTATGAAATAGTCCCAGAATTCCTTTGTTCACGCCAGCATATTCTATATTATTTGGAAAATCCAATAGGCTCACCATTTGGTTTCAAGAAAGGGAACAATCAGAAGAAACCAGTGACAATTATATTTGTAGATTCAGAAAGTATTGTAAAAAAAACAAAAAAAACCCAAACTATAGATTGATATTTTCTGGGAGGTCTTGTTTACTTTTTAATAGTGTAATACAACAATCAAACACATCATAAGCAGGCTTCTTATGGTACACTCATGAAGCTTTCAGCATTACAAACTACTTCATATAGTGAGAATAATTGAACAAAACATGGCAGGATAAGCTCCATCTGAGAGCCAGTTTGGTGTAAGGCACCATGGTAGAAACTGGGAGACTGTGAATTGAGTGACTAATGTCACTCAAATTACATCAATCTTTTCAAACAAACAGGATTACATTTTAGGAATCTGCAGGGAAAGTAATGCAGATATAATGGCAGGAGAAACTTCATTTGATGATGAGTTCTTCCTATATTTGATGCCAGTGGTGGGATTCAACCGGTGTAATAACCGGTTTGGTGAGCGCACGCGTAGCGTTTGAAAACAGCCCATTTTCAGCTATAAAACGCACTTTCTACTACAGCCCCGGTGAGTAAAACAGCCGACAGGCAGCAATCTGCTGTGCCATGCGAATCAGCTGAGTTGCAAAACACGGAAATAAAGCACAGACTATGGCAGGGATGGGTTAGCGGGTCCAACTCATCGCCGGAACTACTGGTTTGCTCAAACT
Source organism: Oxyrhabdium leporinum (assembly GCA_032468155.1). Taxonomy (NCBI): domain Eukaryota; kingdom Metazoa; phylum Chordata; class Lepidosauria; order Squamata; family Cyclocoridae; genus Oxyrhabdium; species Oxyrhabdium leporinum. The sequence goes on from JANHFL010006265.1 coordinate 15,686, forward strand.
GCTCGAAACTGGCAGAATCCCACCCCTGTTTGATGCTCTGAAAAGGGGGATTGTTTTCAGGTCAGGTTTTCACAATGACTTCCTAGTGAATGTGTTTGTTTGTGCTTCTCCAGCCTTAGGGAATGAAATGCAGTAGCTACATTTTTAGTTTTAAAAAAGTACTAATGAGTAATTCATCATGTTTCATACATTACTCCCAAATCAAGGTCTAACTACCTAATCTCTTTCTAATGATTTCACAATAAAAATATTTACATTTATAGCTTAATGTAAGTTAATTTTAAATGCTACTGAGATTTAACATCCAACTACTTAATTTTTAATCAATCTTCTGTTCATGACTATATTAATCTGCTACGTAATGCACTCGCGTATGTGATCGGCAGTCTCAAATACTCTCCACAAAACTCCATCAAGTATTTTCTGGTGGTAGCATAAAAGTATTTTTTCTTGCTGAGCAAGACTTGATGATGCATCATTGTTCTCTCATGGAATAAAGCTGAGCTACATCTCCAATTTATTAAAAAAAACACTGTACCATTCATTATAGGATAAATATATGTGTAATAATAAAGTAACCAAGTTTTTAAAATATGAATATAATATCTTCTTAAGTCAGTGGTGCACATCATTTATGAACCTAAGGCTATGTTTGAATTTTCACTGAATGTCAAGAACTGCAATCAAATATGAGTGCCATTAGAACTCAAATTGGACATGATATCATGGAGATGGGAGAGTTTAAATCAGAAAATGGGAGCATTGTAGGAGCTATAAAGACAAGTATGGGGCCAGTTGGCTACATTTTAAAAACTTGGTACTTAGTTTAACATCCTTAATTTGTTTTAAAACATGATTCAATTTATACATCTCAACTCTTGTCTCAAAAAGTTAAACTGATTTAAACTTATATTTTGATTATCAAATCATGTTATTATCATAAAAATGTAATCCAAAATATATAATTATATCTAGGAAAAGCCATCGCCCCTTCTGTATGTTACAGTAGATTTGATCAGATCAGCAACCAGTTGTTTGTGGCAGTGCAAATCTAGGTTTTAATTTGCTCTTAGAATCAATTATTATTATGTGATAGGTTGATTGTCATTTAATAGTTTTCATACTCATCTTGGAAAATTTCATGATAAAAATTATATAACTGTTTAATTACAACAATTAATCTTCTAAAGTTTTATGTTGTAGTAGACAGTGGGATACTTTAAGCTTGGTTAATTTATTTATCAAATTTATATAGCCACCCATCTTCCCAAAGGTGACTCTGAGCAGTGACAAATAAATAAAACAGCCAATATAAAACAGATAAAAATCTAAAAAGCCCACAGTAATAAATAACATTTTTAAAAAGCCAACCAGAGTCACTGTATCAGTGAGATGGGCAACAGGAAGACCTGTTGTGGTGCAGTGGTTAGAATGCAGTACTGCAGGCTAATTCTGCCAGCAGTTTGGCAGTTTGATCCTGACTGGCTCAAGGTTGATTCAGCCTTGCATCCTTCCGAGGTCGGTAAAATGAGGACCCAGTTTGTTGGGGGCAATATGCTGACTCTGTAAGAACCTCTTAGAGAGGGCTGATCATGATGATGAGGCCAAAGAAAAGGTTTCCTTCTGACAAATCCTCCCTGCAGATCATTGTTGTATAAGAAATGTTGTATGGCAGACCTGTGGACAACTCCATGGCAGACTTTTTAGCATGCCACTGGAAGTAATCTGTGGGTTCTAATTTGGAAGTAGAGTGTTCAAGGAGTTCCAGCAGGAATTTTCTTAGTTGTCCAGACTATGACTTGCGTTCAACAGTTCTCTTTAAAATTAACAATTCTTAATTCAAGTAGTCCTTGAAATATGATCATTTGTTTAGTGACCATTTAATATTGTGGTAATGCTGAATGAAGGGACTTATGAACTGTCTTTGAAGTCCTGGCCATTGCAGCATCCTATAATCACTGAACAAAATTTGGGTGCCTGCAACCTTGCCTGCTTCCCACCGACAAAGTCAATGGGGAAGCTGGCAGGAAAGACTCCCCCATGTGAGTCTCCCCCATGTCTCTTACCTTTCTTCACTAGTATGCTCAAGATTGAATCACTTTACTTCCTTCAAAACTTAATGGTCTTCAACATGCCTATGAACTGGGGGGAGGGAATGGGAAAATGGAATGTGGAGAATGTATGCAGAGATCGTGAGAGCTGTAGGAGCTTGAGAAAGGGACACACCGCCTCATAATTGGACAATACAAGGTTGACTCAGCCTTCCATCCTTCCGAGGTAGGTAAAATGAGGACCCGGATTGTGGGGGCAATATTCTGAGG
>JANHFL010006265.1:21226-31673 GCA_032468155.1 Oxyrhabdium leporinum
TGGTGTTATTAGCCATCAAACCTCAAAAATACACTTTTCCCAAAAGGTTTCCACAATTTTGGCCACTACTGTATTTAAAATAAATTACTAACATGTTGAGGTTGATAAAAGTGTTAGCAACTTGAGAAGATTATATTTTATTTTTGTTCTCATGTTATTTTTATTTCTCCCATTTTGTTTTTTGTTTTGTTTTTCATAGCTACAGTATGATTGCATTAAGTTAATTTAAGGCAGTGGTGCTTGGAATATCCTAAGCAACGTTCATTCTCCATTAAAATTGGATTAATTTTCAGACTGCCAAAATAACTCAGAAAAAATAAAATTCTGTTTATATGCTAATCCAGGCAGACTTCCTACACCAGGTTATGAAATACCCAGGTACCATTTCTTAGGGACATGTCTTTACAATTGGCTCTCCATCTTTGGGTCAGCTTGTTGCTGAGGCAGATTCACACTGGATCAATTGAACTGGTAGGAACATATTTTCTACCAGGAAATAGAGCAAGATCTCTTACGCAAATATTCTATATTAAATGGAGTAGAGGATGGTGGGCTAATAACCTGTAGGGTTCCACTGCAGGACATGCTTCCTTCCCCAATGTTTATCCCTTCACATCTGTTTTTACTGTGGTTGCCCTTCAAGGCAGATTAGACTAGGAATTCAATGTCATGCAGATCAGTACTACTTTTATTGTAAAGCTCTAGCACAAAATCATGCAAGTCTGAATGTGCTTCCCTCCTCCCTCCCTTTATCGTCATGAAAACTAAGGACAGGCTTGTCATATCCATTTTACATTTCTGTTCCAAGACTCAGTCCTCTTTTATCTAACATTGTCGTGGTAGCAACTCTCCCTCCTGTCCCTCAAGGCCATTCCCCTTCTACCTATAAAACATAACCTCTCCTGGTATTTATTTATTTGTGGAGGGGAGTCTTCTAGGGAATATTGGTCAACTGATATTCTATTAATAGACTATAACTATTAATTACAAATTACAATGGCAGGCAGAGAATCAAGCTTCAAACATGGAAAGGACCCAGCACTGAGCACAGTCTAGAATCTGCACAAGTAAGGAACCCATTGCCAAGCTTATTTCTCCAGGGACTGGAGTCTGTTGATTTAATATAAGGAGGGATTTGTCAACTGTCCTTAATCTGGCTGAAGTCCAAGGCATTCAGTAATTACACATCCCATTGTTCTAACTTGCCTTGCTTTGTCTATAGTAGTAGCAGCAGCTAAATGCCACTAACAAGGGAAGGAAGCAACTCTACTGACTTTATTATTACAGTACTGTAAGTGGAACATTGTGGATGTGTGTGTATCACAACTTGAAGATAAAAGGAAAGCAGATTGTCAAGGGTGTATGACTCAACCTTCTACCAATTCTTTTTTCTTTAACTTCAAACAGTAATTACTGACAGTTCTAACACCTCGGTCTGCCTTTTACTCCTGGCAAATCTATTAAGCATCAACACAACTTGATTTTCAGAAATCAGCCCAAGTGTCTCTATTCCTTTCATTTTCCATGAACGTTAAGCTTCAGGATTAATTTATTATGTGGCATGAAATAGTTTGAATTCTAGTGAATACATAGATAGATTTTCTTGATGACAATAGAGCCCTAATCTAATACGTCAAATCTTCCAATGGGGTACCTATCACCACAGTAACTGAGTCCATTCACCTTAGTGCTGGTCATTCTCTTCCATCCCCTTCTTTCCCTAATTTTTAGTCTGTATCCAGATTTTTTTTGTTTCATTTATTGCCATAGTAATTTAGGCACCAGTTTATTTTATTCAATTTATATAGTCCCCTGTCTTGCCAAAATGACCCTGGGTTGCAAACAGTTGTGCTAGATATCAAGTGAAAATACTGCAATTTGTTATTGTTCCCATGTCTTTCTTGAAACTATTTACTGGTTACTTATCTTTCTGCTAAACAATCCACAATCTTGCCTAATAAAGGTTTTACTGTGGCTTGAGCTTCACCATCCCCACTTGAAAACTTCCAGTTCATTGGTAACTAGGATTTTGTTTGTTTGCATTTTAGTACTTTATATTTCTTTTTGCCAGGTGCCTTATAGGTCATATGAACTCTATCATAAAAGATTACTAAGTTAGTAAGTTCTACTTCTCTTTTTCTTTCCCTAGTTTGTCCTTTTGATAATTGTCTTCCTCCCTCCCTATCATATAACTGATTGATTAATTATATGTCATCAAATTGTTGACTCTTAGTCTATCCTTATAGATGGATCGATTTCCTCCATACATTGTAATAAAGATTTGCAAAAATCCATCAACAGTAATGCTTTATAAATAATTGCTTCTAGTCCTTCTTTTCTTTATGGAAACTTGTGGTCACACTTTTTAAATTAAATAAGAGAGCCTAACAAACTTGTATCAGCTCTTGAGGTTTATCATCACAAATTGTTTGTCTGGCCAAAATGTATTCATCCATCTTCATCTTAACACTGAGTGTTAAGATGCACTGAGTATAGAACTTTTCATAGTGTTAGGGTCCACTTCTTCCTATTTATATGAAATATTCCTAATTATGATATAATTGATTAATATGAAGAACAAATTTGCATCATTGTGTTCAAAAAAATTAAAGAAATCTAAGATTTGTTTAAATTCTTAACTTAATTTGTAGATAATGTGAAGTTATTACTGGCTGAAATTTGAAGGTTTATCCATTTATATAGTTTATATAGGATTTTCTATTATCACTTATTTAGTTATTTATCTTTTTATTATCATTTATTTAGTTATCCCCCCCCCCAAATTGGTATGATGATGATGAGTTTGTTGCTTTACATGTACATGGACAGTTTCTGCACCTGAGACAAATTTCTTGCATGTTTAATGACACTTGACCAAATAAAATATTTATTCTACTGTACTGTACTGTACTGTACTCTACTCTACTCTACTCAAATATTAATTTTTGCTGGGCCACTAGGCAGATAGATATAAATTTAGAAGGTCGTTTTCAGAAAACCCAGATACAGATAGGATAAGCGAAACTATCCAGTGCTATTAGGAGAGTACATCGTCCAGTATGATTAGTTTAAGCAGATGAAAACAAGAGAAAATGAAAAGCATCTGTAAAATTATTTTAAAAAATGGAAATAAATTATATAACGCAGAAATTTTGAGAACTAGCAAAGTCAGCAAGACTACTGAGATACCAAAGTCACTGGACAGATTAATAGTAAAAGCCACTCATCCTTAAAAGCATGGGAATATTAGATGGATAAACAAAGTAACTTCTTTGCAATGTCCTGATCTCAAAGTACTTAACTAGGAAGAAGATGTCAAGGAAATGGTACCAAGCCTGCCAAAACGATAGTATAGCTCAGATAGATGAAAAACTTTCATTGGAGCTATTGAGATACATGCTTCAATTTGTATCCTTCCAATATGGTCCTAGATCAATGTGACCTAGTTTTTGTCTTCCGAGTGAAGAACTAAATTGGATATAAGAGAGATAACAGGAATTGGAATTGATTTTAAGAAGGGACATGAATTTGAATAATAATATCAACAATTCATACTACATCAGCTCATCTTCCAGTGTGATATATATCATAAATGTCAGCAACTTCCACTAAGATTTACGTTGATTAAACTCGTCAGTTTTATGAAAATAAATAAATGGAAACAAATCTAATACAGAAATGACAATATATGGAAATCAGTAAAGGAAGGTTTAAATTCTCTAATTCAAGCAGCCAGAAGCCCACAAAAAATAATTCTATTTTATCATCAGTAAAACTAACACCCAGGGTTCATTTAGCTCCCTGAAAGAGGGTATATTAAGCAGATCAGGTTTCACTACATATTTGATAAAAAAAAATCAGGACATATTTATGATATAGTTTGAAGATAACAAGTTTGAGGGAGCCTCCATATTTAATAAGATTAGTTTGATGTAAATCTTTGAAGCAGTCTATCCAGTATTTAAACATGTCTTTTATATCACCTTATCATCTTATTTTACAATCTAATTTATATATTTGGAAGACTAAATCCCAATATACATCAAGTACAACCCATTGTAACTGTTGGATTTTGGCTGCTTAGCATTCAGTTGGAATCTGCCTTTCTGTAACTTAAATCCATTATTTCTGTCTTAAATGGATTTTCCTCCTCAAGTATCAATGCAGACTGGTTGGCCTATGGTCCCTCAGTATTCTTTACTTCCTTCTTTTAAAATATGGAAATTAGTTTCTTCCAGACATTTGACATTTCATCATTCTTCAGGAGTTCTCAAATATGATAGATAAAGATTTGGCCGGTCAATTAGCAAATTCCTTTAATACTTTAGGATGAAATTCATCAGGTCCTGAAGATTTGAACTCATTCAAAGTCAGTTGATATTCTCTGATTATTTTCTGTCAAGCTTGCTCTTTTAACTAGCTCTTCACAGTTCACTGGTGAACACATATTTTTTTTCTCTGAAAATACAGGACCCAAATAGAAGTTAAATAATTTCGGCTTATGTTTATGGATTTTTAAAACTCTTTTCTTATCTCTACTAAATTGACTTCCCCCCTCTTATTTTTATTTTGAAGGTCTTTTTATCATTCTTAGGTTCATTAAGTAACTTCAGCAAATTCTGAGCTTCATTTTCCTAATACCCATCTTTTCCCGAAAATAAGACACGGTCTTATATTTTTTAGGGCTCCAAAATAAGCACTAGGCCTTACTTTCAGGGAAACATGATTTCATCCCCCGGAGCACATACAAGAGGTGGTGAGCCAATGAGGACTGACGGTATCTGGCAGTAGCTGCAGCCTGTCAGTCCCTTGGTCTGTGCACTCTGAGGCTGTGCAGCCCGTGTAGCACAGGTGAGTTAATTCTCTGTCCAAGCAGCAGATGGAGGCAAAGCCAAGGGGGGGGGAGCAGGAATCTGGACATGCCGCATGGGCCACAGGAAAGCTGAGAGTTGGTGGGCAGATTGGGCTCATCTTCATGCAGCACTAGCAGCAGACAGAGACAGACTCATGGGACAGAAGGCAGGTGATCCTGATATGTCATACAGGCCGCAGGCAAGTTGAGAGACATGAAAACGAGCCTCCCATGGCTGCCTGCCTGCTCTGACCCACTGACTCTCAGCTTTCCCACGGCATGTTCAGATCATATGCTTTACTCCTGCCTCTGTCTCCACTTGCTGTTTGGACAGGTAATCAACTCACCTGCGGGCTGCTGCAGCTGCCGGACACCATTGGCCTGCACATGCTAACTGCCTCCTATGCTGGCTACACTCACCCCCTTCACTAGGGCTTATTTTTGAGTAGGGCTTATATCGGAGCACACTTAAAAATCAGGGTAAGTCTTATTTTCAGGGTAGGTCTTATTTTGGGGAAAACACTGCAGTACATTGCAAATCAACGCTATTGATAATATACTAATATCTCCACCTTTTCCTAGAGGAATATTTTTGTATGTGTTGTTCTTCTTTGGTTTATTGAAGCTCTCCTTAAACTTTAGAGCCCAGAATTAATCACAGTTAAGCTTGATAAAGCTAGAACAGAACAGTATGGCTCAATCTGAATAACATAGTTATTCTAACTCGGAATGGTATTATTATTTAGAGCTCTTAGAAGCTCTAAATCTTTTTTTTGTGATGTACTATAATATTCAATATTCTTTTAGTCTAAATCTTCAAACTTGGAATTAATTTATCACACATATATGTGTTTTCTAAGTGAAGGTTTATTTATCTTGTTGGAATTTATTTTCTCACTTTTGGTCAATTCTCTAACAAATACATGGAATTTTGAAATCCTGTTTCTGTGTTCTGATTTATTAGCTACCTTTGGTCTGCAAAGTTTGTGAGCTTTTTTTTCTCTTGATCTCAGTCATTAGTAAAGACTTGTGGCTTTTTTGTTATCTTTCTAAGTTGCAGTGAGCCACTAAGGAGCAATTTTGTGCAATGTCCTTCATCTGGCCATAACACTACCTAACAACTGCAACATCTCACCTATATTTTATCGGTTTATCAACAAGTATATTCTGGGGAAACTTTCCCCAAGCTCGGCTGAAGTCAAATAAAAATAAAAATGTTGTGCTGAAATCACTCTCCAATTACTCAAATCTGTTTTCTCTTCAGCAAAAGAAGTGTCTGTATTTTTATTTTTTTTAAACATTTGTTCAGCTGCTTAAAAATATAAAATATAAAGAATATATGAGAGCAATTAGCTAAACCAGACTAAGTTTAAAAAGCTAAAAGCTTTTAACCTGATTAATATATAGAAGGCAGGCTGCTGTAAGTCTTAGGATTCGTGCATATATACATAAAATAACAAGGAATCATTTGACTCAAATGCAGTTTTTCTTTCTTCACTAAGAATTCTGGGTTGTAATTCTTTTGATTGAGTTTCTGAATATGCACAAGATGATAAAGGGTATTATTGCTGCTTTCTATTATATCTCACTCTTTTCAGCTCTCCTAGGACCCATTCATTTTAATATAAAGAAATGCCAATTTCATATTATGCCTTAGGCTTAATAAATCCTTAGGATTGAATGATTCTGTTTGAAACTAGGAAGGCTGAAGACTTTTGATGGGATGGCTGTACTATAAGACACATTCATATATACCTTAGTCTCCTTAAAACAATGGGGGGGGGCAGTGGGGCAGTCAGTTTTGTCTAGTGGTTTAAGGCATCATGTTAGAAACCAATAGGCCATGAGTTCTGGTTCCGCCTTAGCCATGAAAGCCAGGTGGATAATTTTGGGCCAGTCATTCTCTTTCAGCCCAACACAACCTCACATGATTGTTTGTTGTGAAGAAAATAGGAGGGTAGGAGTATTGGGTGCGTTTTCCACCTAGAATTGTTGTTGTTGTTGTTATTATCATTATTAATAATAATGACAAAATAAAAACATATAAATAAATATTCTCCTTTTTTTCACTGATTTCCTTTAAGGAAAAAAAAATCAAAAGCAGTTTCTTTTTCACCAAACTTAATGAAAACACTTGAGAAAATGTAGCAGCATTTTGAACACAATACTATGTAATATCAATCAATCAACTTTAATTGACCATTGACCAATTCAGAAAAGAAAAAAAAACAAGACAAATTCTGAAACATAGCAGCAAATACAAATAATAATAAAATAAGTACAATATTGATTTTCTATATATTTTACGAATGATTGTGTGCCATCATGTTGTTGCCCACTCTGACCGACCACATAGATACATTTTCTCTAGGAATCAATTTTTCCCTATGTTGCTCCTTTAACAATTCATTCATTCATGCATTCATCTGTACTGTAGCTGAGTTTATGCATCTTGCTGCCACATTCCCAGGATGTTTTTTTTAAAATGTTGATTGGATAACAGTTATTGGATACAATGAATTGTGTTGTCAATGTTATTGGATAGAAAGTTATTAGCTGTAACAGACATCTTCATAATAAGGGTAATAAAACAAACACAATACTTCAATAACTTCTTCACTCCAGAGACAAAATCTTTGTTCAGATAGAATATCCATAAAATTTCTTCCCAGGGCAGTTGTTGTATAGGTGTTAAACTTTGAGAAAGTTAGGACTCTTCCCAGTCTGAGATTCAGTATTGGTTTAACTATTTTTGTTATCTTGAACACAGTTTAGGGCACATTGTTAAGTAAAGCAGTAATGTCTAATTAGCTTTCAGATAATCAAATTGTTTTGTCCAGTATATGAAAATTGCTATGATAATTTGTCTTACTATTTTGTAATCATATATTTCTTTTATTAATTCTCAAGGTAACTTTGTACAGTAAAAACTTGTTTGATAGTCATGTCAGCATTTTTTATTATATAAAACTGAGATATGACTGATTTTATCTTTTTGAATATTGATTATGTTCTAATTTTGCACATAATTTTTCAGCCACCTTATATTTTAACACAATAATACTAACCATAAGTTATTTTGAAAATTCCAGCGTGCTAGAGAGCATCTATAATAGCTACTTAGTTCAGACAACAAAAGGATTCTTTTATTTTCTTTATTTTCCATTTTCTCTTCAAAAATAGTAATGCTTAAAAGTATTTCTTGGGTAAGTATTCAAAATTATAAAACTAAGGATTTTATCAGCTTCAAATCATAGTGCTAGTTATATATTCTTGGCTGAACACAGCATGATTAAAAGTATTATGTCAACACTTTAACTCCAGATTATTTCTTGCAATTGCATTTCTGAGAAGTTCAAACAGAGAGGTAAGAAATTAATAGCAGAAGACATAGCAAAAATTTCCAAGTTTGTGCCAATGAATTTAATAGGATGACTTTACAGGAACATGGATGTGTACTGCAGTTTTAAGTTTGTTCTTTTAACATAATATTGTATTAGTATACATATTAGTGCAACTTAAACTGCATTTCTCAAACCAGTATGCAACACATATTGTTCACTGGACAAACGGAACATTTTCAAATCATCTGAATTATTAAACATTAGAGACTCGAAAGCTCATCATTTTTTCTTTTTGAAAAAGAAAGTTATTTAAAACTTTCCAAATCCAATTAAGATTTTTACCTAGATATTCAGCTATACGTGCTTCGAAAATGATTTGGAAAAACAGTGCTTTGGATGTAATGTGAGCTGAAGCACAACACTTCCCTACTAGTCATTAAAGTATTTTGAGTTTTTTCAGGTTTTCCTCCAGCCAGAGAAAAACTTTCAGCTGATTTAAGAAATGCATGAACTGTAGTGAGTGGACTCTTTAGAATAGCAACATCTCTTTTTCAAGCTTGCAAAGAAGTTGAAAAGAATTGGGTTGCACTTAGGAATTGTAAAGATTTATGTGCTTTCCTATTAGGTATATTCCTGGATAAATATGTAACAAATAAGGACATAGAAGCCCACAGGAAGGAAAATGGGGTGGGTGGGTGGGTGGCGGAAGATAAATGATAAAAGTGTATTTTGCAATGCAGATGACATGACTTATATACTAGCAATTGATGAGAAGATGGAAGTAAAAAAGTTTGCATTATGACATCATAATGTACATTTGGTCATGTTTGTTCATCAGATGCTTGTGTATAAAGTTGATGAAGTTATCATCATTGTGTTCTCAAGCTGTGATAGAGTACATTTCATGCTAGCTAGGTATAAATATTTTAGTCTTTCCTATCTGAAAGATTTAAGATTGAGGGACACTGCAAGAAATGTGTTTATTAATTTTATCCCACCCTTTGTTCAGGAGCTTAAAGCAGTATATATAGAAGTCCATCCTCCCAATTTTCTGTAAAACAATAGGCATGTTATATAGATTGGGTTATGAAGGAATAACTATTTATTTATTTTATGAGCTATCTAGTCTAGTTCCTTAATGGCCATATCACCATATTATTTGAAAACATATTTGCCAAATGAAATATATGCTCAGTGAATGCAAAGGCAGCATGTTGCTTTTTTCAGCAGTTAATTAGAAAATTATTTCTATGTCTTTTTGCCAGTTGCCCTTTATTTTCATGTTCAGCTCTTGCTCTCTCTTTTGTAATTTATTGCTAAATTTTATTATGGTACTGCAGCAAATCATGGCTTCAATCATTATACTGAGTAGGAAAAAATAATATTGAGCTATATTGCAACTAGAACATGGGTAAAACTTTTGAATAGGCTCACAGTATTGAATGGATGCAGTACATCCAAAAACTTTAGGTAGCCCGGTGTCACCACAATGATAAAAATTTAAGCTCTCCCATTTCCCTTGCCAAAGTGAACCAATCTCAGGATTGGTTACTCATGTTGCAATGGCACTCTAAACAAGTCCTTCTCCTCCAATACTATTGGCTTCACATCCGATTTTTCTATAGCTAATGGGGAGACAGCTTTGAGTTTCCCTCCTCTTTGCAAGTCTTCACTTGGTCCAGGCATTGTCTAATGTCTGAAGACAGCTTTTTAAATGGATTTGACCTAAGCCAATAGTCACATTGGCAATGTGATCATGAAACAGATAGCAGTCTATTTGAAATCCTCCATTAAGATGAAGTTAAAACTACAGCATCAAAAAGGTTTCTGGACCTTCCAGGAATTGAACTGAATCCTTCCAGTTAATTGCTTTCTTTGATCTTAGAAGCAGAGATTTCCCAAATTCTAGGGAAGCTTCTGAGGAATTTCGAGTCACAAGCTGAAAGAGTTATTTATCTTTGCTGTATCAAACCGGTCCAGATCGAATTATACCCGTGTCTAACCCTCTGCACATTAAAAGTATGTCTGTGTCCATTCTTCAAACTCATGTAAGTTCTCTGCCTTGGAACAACTATAGCTTCAGGAAGCCATGGATTTTCTTGGGTCATGCTATTTCTTTAATCACGGTACCCTTTTTCTTTGTTATCTTGCTGTGCCTTTCTTGTGTGTGTGCATGTGACAGAGAGAGAGAGAGAGAGAGAGAGAGAGAGAGAGAGAGAGAGAGAGAGAGAGAGAGAGAGAGAGAGAGAGA